>PVIY010002014.1:0-135994 GCA_004026745.1 Myrmecophaga tridactyla
CTCTATTTATCTTTTTTCCTATCCCTTGCATCTATCCATGCACACACACACACACACACACATATATAATGTTATATTATGAGAAGAAATGGAGTAAAAAGAATGAAAATATTGAATGAATATATTGTTAGCTGTATGCAAAGTATTAAATACTATTAGAGAGACAAAAAATGAACTAAAAGACTCTACCTTGAGTGTTTTCTATTTATTCTTGAAGTATCTATAATCCCCATCTAATGCTGGCAACTATATGAAATCAATATATTGACAATGCTTCTCTGATTTTCTATTGTAATTTTTAATATTCAGTGAGATATAGTCCCATGACTGTTTCTGCAAAATTTTAAGAAAACAATGTGCATCAAGCAGAACCACTCCTTGAAAAACCAGGTATTTGTTAAACCAAGATGACTAGGCTTAAACCAATAAATTCTAGACACCAAAAATTGTAGAAATCAAGAATTCTAGAAACATATTTGAATCTTAATTTTTAAAAATTGTCTCAACTGTGGCCGATAAAATATATTATCTATAATCACAGGGAATTTTTTTAAATTTAGAAAGGTGCTTTCAAAATGAATAACTATTATAGTCCTCACACATGCCTCCAAATGGTGTTTTGCTGATTCCAAAAATCAAACCTTACTTCAAATTTATTTTTGAACTTGGCTTTTTTATATATCCTGTAAATTCTGCTAAAAATCTGAACAGTTCCTTCTTTAGGATATCTTTTTCTCTACATAGTCAAAGATAGGTAGAAGAAGTATTTGGCACATTAAACATTCTGCCTGGAAATCTCTTTAGCCAGATTCATGACCCCTCTCAATGTTCCATGTTAAAGGCAATAGGTTGGCCAAACCTTTCTGCCACACTGGTTGTCTTTTGCCAGTCTCCAAAAATTATAGCTACCCTTTATTCCATCTTTTACTAACAGTCATCAGGCTCTGCTTATTACCAGGTGCTGAAGCAAGGGCAAATTTGAGATTTGTGCTATGACTATATTCTCCCTCTAGGTATCAGTTTTGGTCCCAATTATCTGAGGCCACATAGCAATATTGGAAACTAATATACTATTTCCTTTAAGGTATTGAAACTTTGAAGATGGAGTCCAATAATAACTTTGGAATTGCTACTATCTGGAAAACTAGGTTGGGGAATACTAGCTGACAAATAGACATTTCATTGTTTCCTATTCAACTGATTTCTTATTCAGAAATATCATAACTGGAGACATATGTGAGTATGATGAACATTTTTTGTCTCTTTATTTATTTTCCTTTCCTCAAATGTATCATAGAATTTCTCTAAATAAGTTTCAAAAAAAATAGTAAAAGGTAAGATGTTATTCTCTTTAGGGAAGAATTTATAGAAACCTCTCAAATGATATTTGAGCAATAGAAAATAGGTTTGTAAGAGGATATTTTTCTAAAGTAACAGGTATATAAGGATCTGGCAGACTAAAGAAGCCTCAGTTTTGAGATGTCCCATCTATTAATTCTACTGCTCTTCATTTGGTAATACATATCTCAGGTATCGATCAGAGCAGGAAGACACCAGGGGTCATTAATGTGATTTTAGTCACTTATTTCCTTTGATAGCCTATGAGGAGCATAGAAATTTCATTTTGTCATGGAACTCCAAATTGTTCTATTTTTCAATCATTAACTTTTTTTATTTATTAATTAAAAAATTAACAAACAAAAACTTTAACATATCATTCCATTCTACATATGTAATCAGTAATTCTTAATATCATCACATAGTTGCATATTCATCATCTCTTAGAACATTTGCATCAATTTAGAAAAAGAAATAAAAAGACAACAGAAAAAGAAATAAAACGTTAACAGAAAAAAAAAAGATTATACATACCATACCCCTTACCCCTTACTTTCATTTATCACTAGCATTTCAAACTAAATTTATTTTAACATTTGTTCCCCCTATTATTTATTTTTATCCCATATGTTCTACTTATCTGTCAATCATTAACTTTTTAGTATCAATCAGAATTTAACAAATGGCCTCTATAAATTAGACTTGGGCTATACAAAAAATACATAAGCATAAAGATAAAGTCAGAAGATGACCTCCACAGCAATGAACATGCACTGAATTAATTTTAAAAGAATGCTAGAATCAGGAAAGGAAATGAACATCCAGTTATAATCTGTGGGTTGGGGGTGTGTGTTTTAGACTGAGCTGCCATCTGAAGTAAAAAGGGACAACAGATATTTTAAAGAGTTTGAGTTATACTGCAAATGTAATGATTTTTGGAAAATCAGTGTGCTCTTTTTTATTTATTTATTTATTTTTTTACATGGGCAGGCACCAGGAATCGAACCTGGGTCCTCAGGCACAACAGGCAAGCATTCTTACCTGCTGAGCCACCGTGGCCCACCCCAGTGTGCTCTTTTTCAATGCAATAAAAGAAAACACCATACTAGTTTTGGAGACAACATGTCAAAGAATATGGAAACTACACCAACAAGGAACAATCAAAAAAAGATAGTCAAGAAAAAAATTCCATTTACATTAACAATAAGACTTTAATAAAGGATGTAAATGACTTGTATATGAAAAATTACAAATCATTACTGAGAGAAATTAAAGAAGACAAATAAATGGAAAGATAATCTGTGCTCATGTATTGGAACACAATAGTATTCATACTATATATATATATATACCCAAAGTGATTTACAGATTCAGTGAAATCCCAATCAAAATTACAACAGCCATTTTGCAAAAATGAGCTATTTATTAAGTTGCAAGTTTACAGTTTAAGACTGTGAAAATGTCCAAATTAAGCCACTAACAAGTGGTTACCTTCACTCAAGAAAGGCCAATGCCATCCAGAACACATCTGTCATCTGGGAAGACACATGGCAACATCTGCTAGCTCCCTCATTTCATAAGGCTTCCCTGGGAGCATTTTCCTTCTGCATCTCCAAAGGTTTCTGTTTGTGTGGGCTCTGTCAGCACTGAAGCTTTTTCTAAAATGGTTCACTCTAAAGGACTCCAGTAAGCAACCCCACCTCGAATGAGGGGAGATGCATCTCTACAGAAACCACCAAATCAAAAGGGGAACAGTGAAGACGGATATGCAGACCCTGCTGAAATGGATATGCTCAAGATGCAATGGTCCTGTGGGAAGCCTGTCAGCAGAAAACACCAGAGCACAAGGCCATGCTGTAGACAATCCCATGCAACGAAAGCTACCAGCAGCTGTGGCTGTTTTCCAGGAATTTCAAAATATTTCTGGGCAAGACATGGTTGATGCCATCAATGAATGTTATGATGGACACTTTCAGGACTGCTGGTTGCAATTGTTCTCTGTGTTCGAGACAAGTCAGCCTATTTTGCTTACAGACTATATGGTGCAATCCATGACTTCGGTTTCTGTAATAAAATCGTAATCAGGATTCTAATTGCCAGAAGCAGACCTGATGACCTTAACGGAAATGATACAAAGAGAGATACAGAAAATTCTTATTTCATGATGTCAAAAATTTTGCTTCAGGGTTTTATGAGAAAGCACTACTGGGCATCTGCTTTGGTGCTACTGAAGATTATGAAAAGAAATAGAGGGCTTCGAGGACCGTGCACATCCCTTTACAGACACAGCAGAAGTATCGATTCTGAGATAAACTTTCAGCACTACTAACATGACAAAACCATATAATTATATTTTATCTTCTATTTGAAAAATTATTCCAAATCAAAGAAAAATCTGTTGATGAAAGTATATGATACTGAATGTACAAATGTTGTCTAAGTCAGTAATTCATTAAATTCTGTATAATAGAATGATATTTAAAATTCTAGCATTGAAAAGAGTTCATTTCAATGTGATGCAATGATACCCTACCCCAAGAGAGGTTTGCCAAAGCATCCTTTGCATGCTTTAGGAAACCAAGGAAAATGCAGTGTGCAGACTTTCCCCTTAGGGTCATTATCAGGACTTTTGCACAAATACAATGAAGCTAAAATGAACACCTAAAGTAGCCTCTAAAGAAGATAAAAATATAAAACAGAAAAAAAGGGCTATTTGTGGAATAGCCCAAAGCATCTCTAAAAAGGAAGAAGAAAGTTGAAGGATTCACACTTCCCAAAGTCAAAACCTATTATAAAGCTACAGTAATTGCAACAATGTGGTACTGAGAAAAGGGCAGACATACAGACCAGTGGAATTAACTTAAGAATTTGGAAATAAGCCCAATCTATATATGCTTAATTGTTTGAGGGGGGAGGCAGGGGGGTGCATGGTCCAGGAATCAAACTCAAGTTTCCCGTATGGAAGATGAGCATTCTACCACTGAACCACCCATGTACCTATTGTTTTTTGACAAGGGTAACAAATCTACTCAATGGGGAAAGAATAGTCTTTTCAAGAAATGATGCTATGAAAACTGGACATACATATGCAAAAGACCCCTACATTATACCATACAAAAATTAAACTCAAAATGTCCCAACAACTTAAATATAAGAGTGCAAACTATTAAACTCCTAAAGGAATACGTAAGAAAATATCTTCAGAGCTTTATATTAGGCAACAGATTCTTAGACTACACCAAAAGGACGAGCAACAAAAGAAAAAATACATTAAATGGACTTCATCAAAATTAAAAACTTCTGTGCATCAAAGGACATGATCAAGAAAGTGAAGATACAACTGAAAGAATGAGAAAAAATATTTGAAACCATATATCTGAAAAGGGCTTGCTATCCAGAATATATTAAGAAATCCTACAACAAAGAGACAAACAATACAGTTAAAAATGGCCAAAGGACTTGAATAGATATTTCTCCAAAGATATACAAATAGTCAAAGAGCACATAAAAAGGTTTCAACATTATCAGCCATTATGGGAATGCAACTCAAAACCACAATGAGATACCATTTCACACCCATGAGAATGGCTACTATTAAGAAAAGCAGAAAATAACAAGGGCTGGCCAGGATGTGGGGAAATAATAATATTCATTGGGGGCGTGTAAAATGGTATAGCCACTGTGGAAAACTGTTTGGCCATTCTATATTTGGTATAGAATTCTATATATGGTATAGAATTACCATATGATCCAGCAGTCCATTTCTAGGTATAAAACTAGAGGGTACACAACCCCAGATTAACACTCAAAATTATGGCTTTCTTTCTGTGTATCCAAAGAGAAAGGATATATAATTTTATTGTGAAAAGAAGATATCAACACGTGCATTAGGATTATTGCCATGAAAAGTTAGTGCTGAATTCTGGCAAGTTTGGTCATGGGGAGGTAATTTGTTGTGAGCTTTGAGAACTCCTCTGCCATGGAGGTGAAGCTGAAGCCTTCACTTAGCCAGCTGATCTACCTAACCTTTTACAGAGGCTATTATTATAACTCTAATATTAATCTCTTCTTGACTTACAGATCATCAAGCTCACTCATTTGGGAGAAGTCAACGTGGCCCATGAATGGACCTGAGTCAATAACAGAAGAGGTGCAATAGGGTAATAAAAATTTTTTTCATAAAATACCTTGGAGCAACTCTAAGGCTGAGTGTTATTAGTCCTCACTGAAATGAATAAAGTCTTGGTCTCTGGACAAATTAGCTGGTGCATAATTTGTATATCAGTGAGGGTCAACATAATATGCTAATTTCCAATATATGGGTGGGACATATAAGAAGCAGAAGTACAGGAACCCAAAGAATGCAGCAACAGAGCTGTTAGAATTATAGGCCTAAGCAGGCAGAGAAAGGGTATAGTCATCAAAACTCAGAAAGAGAGAACATACAGCAGAGTTGGTCACCTTGAAAGAAATGCAATTTCACAAGGACAGAATGAGGAATACTTTCCCTGATCTAACTCTCCTCCTTTCCTCCAATTTTCTGTCAGGCTCCCCAATTCAAAGTCAGAGAACATAGGAGCTTATTGCTTTAATTCATACAGCTTGCCTTCCTGGGGCAGAAAACTGAATGCAGTGGAGTGATAAAGTGCTCTGGAGGGGTTAAAAGAGAGGATATCTGGCATAAATCTTTTCTGGCATTCTATCATCCCTTACTTTCCATCAATGCTCCCTTTCTAGCCCTCCCTTTACCTCTGGCAGTCACATTAGCAGTCTGATCAATTTCCCATCCACATTGTAACTTACCCGCCTCTCTCTTTTTCCTTTAAGGCTCTGGTTTATACTAGTGTAAAAAGGATATTTCTCAGCTAAACATATAAGCAAAGCATGGCTCTTAAACTGTTATTAGAGGTTAATAAGGTTAATGGATGCATTGGTTGTTGTTTTTGAGTAAACCAACTCTTTAGATCCTCTCAAATCTCCCCCAAACACTTCAGCCTATATTCAGTCATTGATTCAATCACCATTGAGTATCTATAAACATTGGTGTATATGCTGGAAATACAGTGGAGAATAAAACACAGTTTGCACACTCAAATATCACATAGCTTGCTGGGGAAGACGTGGGTACGTCCTCAGCAGCCATCTCTCAGCCCATGCCTACCACCTGCCTCCTCTTCTCTTATGTGAGTCAATCCATAACTTGGGGGAGATGTTAGGTATGATGAAAAGGTCTGGCCATGCCTAAAACCCTGAAAGAAGGAACAAGCAGCCCCAGATCCACCCTCTAGGCAGCACAAACTTGTCTCTCTTCTCCAATATTTAGTGGAGCATGCAGAGCTGCAATGTACTGACATTGACTCAAGTCATTTGACCTTCCTGGAACACTAGCTAAGTTGGGATGTCTTCTGTTCTTTTGAACTCTTTGTGCTGTGTAAGTAATAAAGCAGCCATTTGCTGAAAGTTTCTGTTTTGCCTGAGCCTGTGTTCCCATTACACACCATATGGCAATTCACTCCCTCTAGACTATCTAGGAAAACAGGAAATTAAACAAAAACATTTTTCAATTCAATGCAAGAGGGATATGAAAAACATGGACAAAAGCCACTTGGATTCCCTTCAAGAAAAAAAGACTTGTTCCACAGTGAGGAATGCAGGAAGGTCATCCTTCAGCTACATCACCTCTGAGATCTGTCTCATTGTTCAGTTGGAAGCCACCACACTTTTTCCAGGCTGTCGCCCGCTAGCGCGCAAAGACAGGGTCTAGCTATTTCTGCCTGACATGGGACTTATCTAATCTTTGCTCCAGATCTCTCTTTGGTTTGACTGAGGTTTTGTTCCATCTCCATCATTGTCTGAGACTCTCCATGCCTCACTGCCCTTGTGAAATTGCATTTCTTGCAAGGTAACCAACTCTGTTTCGTTTTCTCTTTTATTTTCACAATTGGATGATTTGTACTGCTGTCTAAAGGTTTTATCTGCCCAATCCTGCTTCTTCTTCTTTGTTTTTTCACAGGCTTTATCCCCTGATAAATCTCTTGCACTCCTAACTCCACTTCAGCATCTGCTTCTCAGAAGATTTGAACAATACTGGGGTTATGAGTAAACAGAGTATGCCGTGGGAGCAGGAAGCCCTATCCATGATAATCTGAACATATTTGGTCACTGCATTTTAGACCTGAAGAAGGTGCTATGATCTGTCTAGATTTCCCATACATCTATTGCTTGAATTCGCCTACCCCTCTCACAGGTTATCAAGGATGTGCTTCTATAATATCTCCTCTCATTCTTAGACAATTTAAGTGATACAAAGCTCAACCTTGTATTGAACAGAAGTCTTTTTTTCCTGCAGTTTGAATACATTAGACCTGCTTCTTGCTCCTAGGACCACATTAAAGAAACTGTCCACATGACTAACCCATGGTTGTTTGAAAGCATTGATCATGTAAACACACTGGGGCTTCAAAACTGATCATCCGGGCGGCTGCCGTGGCTCAGCAGGCAGAGCTCCGACCTGCCGTGCTGGAGGTCTGGAGTTCAATCCCTGGTGCCTCCTGCCCATATGCAAATTAAAAAAACAAACAAAAAAAAAAACTGATCATCCTTTGCTTTGTCAATGTATCTTAGGTAATATTCTTAAGCACAGTGCCTGAAATACATTCTATTTTAATGTATAATTAATCAACTAATAATTGAATTTTAGTTCTTCAATATGCTAGTCTCTCCCTTAGATATCCCAAATCTATCTTAAAACCTTTTCAACTGTGGATCTCAGATATAAATTTAAAATTCCTGATGTATTCTCAGCAGTCTATAGCAAAGGGGTTTTAAAATCTGCCTTTTCTCCATAATACATATTTATCAGCATGATAAAGGAATAAGAGTTACCATTTATTAAGCAATTATAATGTACATGGAACCATGCTAAGTACATTACATATTATTTAACCCTCAATCTGATTGAGATGAAAGGTATATATTTATCTGCAGTGAAGAAACTGAAGGCAAAGAAGGAAAGCATTTGTCCAAGGTCAAGTTAGTAACTGAGGACACCAAGATTTGAACCCAAGTTTGTCCAACCTCAAAGCTCATGCTTTTAACCACTACTCCATACTAATTGTCTTTGTAGATCCTTTAAAACCATCAAAACCTGTGGGTTTGCTTTCAGTTATATTCGATATGTCTGTTCCACAAGTGTATCACATTTTCTTTATATAATCATTTTGTTTTGTTGTTTTAACTTACATAATAATGAGGAAAATGCATTGAATCCCCGCATTGACACTTCACTGAGTCTGAGAACTTTGACAAGATATCTCTTAGCTTGTCTCACCATGTATAATATAGATCAATAACAGTAGTATTGAAACCCACCAGTAGGCCTGTCCAAAGGCTAAAATATTCATCTGTTGTGTTCACTGATTAATCTCAAGCACCTAGTAGAATGTTTGATACATAGTAAGTGTTCAATAAATAACGGTTGAATGAATTGTTATAATTAGGAGAGATATCATATGCACGTGCTTGACACAACTTGCAAATATTTTACTCTCAATAAATGGTAGATATTATCACTAACTTGAACTTGGAAATGCAAAGGACAAGACACATAGTGTTATTTTAAAATCCAGCTTGTTGGGGTATTGTGGATTTAGATTCTGTCCTGCAACTTATTTATCACAGCTCCTAGTTGCAGGTTGCCACAATTTTTTATCAGCAGGCACCTTGTATTTTTGACTGAATTTCTTATAAAAATATTGAACTGGACAAGTCTTGGAAACAAAAATTTGTAGTAGCACAGAAACTTCCTCCCAGACTAGAAGTAAAAAGACTGAATTCAAGCTTCTATGTCAATGACTGATTTTTTTTTTTTTTTTTTTTTTGTCTGCTGGAGATTTGTAACTGCCAAGAGTCTGATAAATCACCAGTATCTTAGAGCAAACAGCCAGACAACTTTTAACAAGTGATTACCCTTTCCTCACTGGTTCCCTCCTGACCATTCTCACCAGTTCCCTGAGTGTCAGAGAGCATCTGGTGGAATACTGAAGATGTGTCTCCTGGGATGCCTTTTGACCTCATTTGCCATTTGCAGTAAGGATTTATCAGCTCCAAATGTAAAGAAATAGGAATTGTTTGTGATGGCAAACGTCATGCTTTCACTTTGAAAGAGAAGCAAACCAGAGTTAGCTCCAAAGGGAAATTTTATTCACTGACATAAAGCACAAAGAAAAAGACCTATCTTTTTTCATTGCTCATTCCAAATCATTGATGAAATTGAGAAATTCTTTCTTTTCATTTTCCAATTTTAACTGATATTAGCAGTGCTTATACTATTCTCAGAAATTTGTTAACTTTTTTTTTTTTTTTTTTTTACATGGGCATGCACCGGGAATCGAACCCGGGTCCCTGGCATAGCAGGTGAGAATTCTGCCACTGAGCCACCGTCACACCACCCTGAAGTCTATTAACCTTTTACTCTATCTTCCTTTTATATTATCCCATCAGAATTTTTTGAAATTTTAGAAATGACACTAATCCTTATTTTAATAAAACCAATGCAGAGACAGCGGTTAAATAAGGTAAACTGATTACATACATTTATCTTCTCTTCCTCCTCAAACCTATTATAAAATAGTGAAAAAAATATGCTAACCAACCAGAAAAAAGATAATGAGAAATGAAGCAGAAGCACAGGAAGATTTCAGTTAAATTTGGAAGATAAAAAATGGGTGCAGTTGTTATTTTTAAAAAGTGTCATAAAATGGGACACTACAGTCCAAATATTTGCTGAAGATTTCTCATGGGAAGAAAGTTCCTACAACCCCTGAGAAAAAAAGAGGTAAGGAAAGGAGTTGAAAAAAAAAATGGTGGAATTGGTAGAAAATTCATATACAAAGGGCTTAGGCACTCAGATCCTCATTGGCACTCAGGTAGCCAGGCAATTACCAACTCCCAACTCCCCATTCCCAGAGGAGAAGGAAAGTTATTATTTGTAAAAATTGAAACAATCATGACCTGGATGCTGAGAAATCAGGTTTACTAGAGTGTAGATATGATGGTTTGGATTGAAAAGCAAAGAATTTAGGAGTGAGACTACACCAGCCAGGTATTCTATCCTACAATCAGAATGACTGCAACAAGGCAATTTATCTCCTGGAATGAGATTAGAAGATTCATCACTGAACATATACATTTCAAATATCTATTCATATTTTTATTAAAAGATAGCTAGATATTGACAGCTAGGAGTCTCCCAGTGAAAGATCCAGATATTTCCTAAGCATAGTAAATGCAACTCATGAGTCAGCATTTCCTTCACAAAAGAGCTTTCATTAAGCTCACTCGTAGAAATTAATGCAGAGGGGATTTCTTCTATATATTTAGGGTTTACTATTAATTAGTTCGTGTAAAATCAATTTTTCACCTGCGAACACTAGAAAACCCAGACTGACTACGACATTACAAATGAGGTAAGAGAGTGGTGAGTGGAGTTAATGTACTCAAAGACGCTAGCATTTATTTGGAAGTGATAAACTAAAAGTCAATATTTAAAATGAAATGAATTAGTAAATTTTATAATCTTATAATCTGGATTATAAATTAACCATTAACAGAAGAATAAAAGAAGGTATAACTATCACCTAAGTAGGGAAGAGATTTGTAATAAAATTTGATTCATGGGGAGGTATAAGGGTAGCTCAAGGGTAGAATTCTCACCTGCCATGTGGGAGACCCGGACCTTGCACTCCCCACCCCACCCCCCAAAAAACTGATTCACTAAACAAAAGAAAGAAAAGAGGTTAAAAAAAAAGAGAGCATATAATAGATGGCACACTGAACAAGCAAATAATAAGATAATAGAAATAGAAATAGGATACATATAAAACGCTCCTTAAAAATAACAGAGAGATGTAAAAGATAGAAAAAGTTATACCATATGAGCTCAAAACCAAAACAACTTAGTGTAGTTATACCAGTATCAAACTGCGTAAACTTTAAGGCAAGAAGCATTAATAGAAATAAAGAGTTTTTAAAATGATTGCATGAATCAGCTAAGAAGATAAATTATTTCTAAAACTGTATGTACCCAAAGTATAACTTCAAAATACATGAAATAAAAATTGATGATTTGTGCCTACTCAGGAATACCCCCCCCAAAAAAAAACTGATGGCGCCAAGGAAGAAATGAACAAACCTACAGTGAAAGTGGGATACAGCTCTCAAAATAGCTGCTTGAGAAAGAAAAATAGAAATGAAAAAGCATACAGAAGATCTGGTAAACACAATTATAATACAAAAACAATTGGCCTATGATCCTTGTAGAATATTGCTCCCAACAAATAGAAAATACATTTACCAAAATTGATCAACATGCTTGGTCACGAAGCAAGGTTCAACACATTTCAGAGGAAAAGAATTCTGAACACACTGGCACTAAGCTGGAAATGAATAATGAAAAGCAAATCCTGGGGGGAATTCAATTTCAATTCTGACATATAAACAGCATAGAAAATGTCATTTTCATCATTACAACAAGTAAAAGCTGATCGAATTGGCAAAAAAGTGATTTTCTTTGATCTGTTAGAGGATTGAAATTGCAGCAATAACTGCCACTCTGAAATCTAGGGAGAGAAGCAAGTCCAGAGAGTCAAAGACAGTATCTCCTTCCCTGGAGTAGGAGTTGCTAAAGCCATAAAGTGATAAGAACACTTTAATGGTGATGCATTTTATAAAACCCATACTTTTATAAGACAAAGTGTGACTCTTACTTTATGCAACTTAAACAATCCTTTAAGGTTTTGTACGACCTCAAGATGGAATGTAGACTATGAGAAACAATATAACTGGATTCTGATGTATAAATCAACTGTACTGAATTGGGTGAGGGAAAAATGCTGACCTAAGTAACTCTGAAAATGAGTAGAGTCTGTAAGACTAAAGGCAAAAGAAACTGTACATAAGTACTGTGCAGTAGTTAATAAAGTTGTTTTCCATATATGGGTTTAAAAGTTAAGTAAATTGATGGTGGAAGTAGAAACAGATTTTTTTTTTTGTATGCTGTATGGTGGGGTCACATTTCATTCTTTTTCCATGTGACTATCTCATTATTTCAGGACCATTTGTTGATTTTTTTTTAAAGAAACACATTTTTTTACTGCTGAAGTAAGAGGTTATAGATAAGCAAGGGGAGAAGGCTAGAATTATCCATGTGGTAATGGATTGGAGTTGGAGTCATGTTTAGTTTGATATAGATATACATGGGGTTACATGTAGAAATATTTTTATATATGTGTATATACACAGATTAGTGTATATATTTTGTTCTATCTGAAGAGAGGGCCTGAAGCTGCATCACTTCCCATAGTAATGATCAATTTATTTCATTGATAAAGTAAATGAAGAAGAATCCATTACAAATTACTTCATTTTCATTTACTTCAAAAAATGAACTAAGATCTCAGTTTCTACCACTTCACCAGTAAAAAAGAACAAGGGATTCTTGTAGAAAAGGAAGTAAGGATGTGCTAAAAGACAAAACCAAAACCAAAATCACTACATTGATAGGAATAGGTCAAAGAGGGCACAGGAGCCAATTAAAAGAGATCCCAGTGGTCCAAGTTTGAACAATTTCAGCCACAGAATAAACATTTTAAAAAGTAGTTTGGAGTATAACTCAAAGTAAAATATAAATATCTGAGTCCATAACTTACATAAATAAATAATTTAATAAAATAAATGGGGATGGGAAGTAGAAGTGAATATTTTGTGTAGAAGAATTCCAAATAATTTATGTAGATATTCTGCCGTCAAGGAAGGCAGGTGTAAGTCCCCATTTTTTAAGTATGGACTGCACATCGTGACTTCTTCCAAACAGTACAATATGTAAAGGGTGAAAAAAGAGTAACTTTGCACTGGCAAAATCCAACAAACACTACATCCGCCCAGTGATTAAGGCGAACATAAACAGTGATAATTCATGTGGATAGCAAACACTCTCGGTATGTCAGGAGTATGGCACTTTGCTTCTCCGGTCTTCCTACCTAAAGCCAATAACTCCAGTCTAATCATGAGAAAAATCATCAGACCAATCCCATTAAAGGGACATTTTACCAAATATCTGAAAAGTACTTCTAAAATTGTTAAGGACATCAAAAACAAGGGAAGTCTGAGAACTGTCATAGCCAAGAAGAGCCTAAGGAAAGAAGAAAACTAAAGTAATCTGGTAACCTGCATTGGATCCTGGAACAGAAGAAGTAAATCTGAATAAGGTATGGATTTTAGCTAAGAGCAATTTATCAATACTGGTTCATTAATTATCATACTGTATCATACTAATGTGAGGTGCTAATAAGGAAAACTGGGTATGGGGCATGTGCTGGTTTCAAATGATGTATGGACCCTAGAAAAGCCATGTTTTAATCCTAATCCCATTTTGTAAAGGCAGCCATTTCTTCTAATCCCTATTCAGTATTGAATGTCTAAAACTGTAATTATACCATCTCCCCAGAGATGTGATTTAATCAAGAGTGCTTGTTAAACTGGCTTAGCTAGAGGCATATGTCCACCCATTTGGGTGGGTCTTGAGAAGTTTCTGGAGTCCTATAAAGAAGGAAACGTTTTGGAGAATGAAGGAAATTCAGAAAGAGCAGAGCAGAACGACATAGCCACGAGAATCAGAGTCCAGCAGCCAGTGACCTTTGGAGATGAAGAAAGAAAATGCCTCCTGGGGTGCTTCATGAAACAGGAAGCCAGGAGAAGAAGCCAGCAGATGACGCCATGCTCGCCATGTGTCGTTCCAGATGAGAGAGAAACCCTGACTGTGTTCACCATGTGCCTTCTCACTTGAGAGAGAAACGTTGAACTTCATCAGCCTTCTTGAACCAAGGTATCTTTCCCTGGATGGATGCCTTAGATTGGACATTTCTATAGGCTTGTTTTAATTGGGACATTTTCTCTGCCTTAGAACTGTAAATTCCAACTTATTAAATTCCCCTTTTTACAAACCATTCTGTTTCTGGTATATTGCATTCTGGCAGCTAGCAAACTGGAACAGGGCAGCACTATTTTCATAGTGTTTTTGTAAATTTAAACCTTTTGCAAAATAAAACGTCTGTTTCAGAAATTTATTAGAGATAGTGATTGGAGATTACCCTGTTGATGAAAGAAAGGGTTGATATTGGAGTACAAAATTTCCTAATATTCTCTGCATTCATTTTTATGCTTGATGCATTTGAAAATAAAAACTAAAAGAAATTTTCAATATATTAATAAACATTCTATGAAATAAAATTAAAACCATTTTGAAATTAGCAATTATTTGAACTGATTGACTGTGAAAATAGATCAAGACTTGTAGCTTGAAGCTAAATTTAAATGTAAGGCATATTTACTTAGCCTCTAAAACTTATATTAGGAAAGAACAAGTGTTTTAAATCAATGATCTAAATAACCAGCTCCATAAATTAGAAAAAACATCCAATGAACTAAAGGAAATTAACAGAAAGGAAATTACAAATTTAAGAGAAGAAATCAATGAAATAAAAGAATACAATGAAATTAAACAAAATTAAAAGTTTGTTCTTTGACGATTGTATAATGATATAACATTTACACTGTGACTGTGTGATTGTGAAAACCTTGTGTCTGATGCCCCTTTTATCCAGGATACAGACAGATGAGCAAGAAAATATGGACAATATAATAAATAATAGGGGGGATAACAGGGAAAATAAATTGGGTAGACTGAAATACTAGTGGTAATGAGAGGGAGGCGTAAAGGGTAAGGGATGTATGAGTTTTTTCTTTTTATTTTTATTGCTTTTTCTGAAGTGATGCAAATGTTCTAAAAATGATCATGGTGATGAATACACAATTATATGATAATATTGTGAGCCACTGATTGTACACCATGTATGGACTGTATATGTGTGAAGATTTGTCAATAAAAATATATTTTAAAAAAGTTGTTCCTCGAAATAAGTAATAAGATGATGGACATCTAGAAAAATTAAAATATATACATAGAAATGTAATGCACAAATTATCAAAATAAATGAAAAAGTAAGCAGCACTGCATATCCTGAAGTTATTAAAATATGATAGCTATTACAAACAACTTTATACAAATAAATTGGAAAATCTAGACAAAGTGTAGGAAAGTCTAGAGAACTGCAACTTAAACAACATAAGAAAACGTTTTCAATAGCACAATATCTTTTTAAGAAATTGATTTTGTAATTTAATTATCTTCTCTCAATGAAATCCCTAGGATTAAAGATCTTCACTGGTGTTTTCTTTTCACAATGTTTGAAGAAAACACAAGATCTATCTTTCACAAACTCTTTTAGAAAACAGAAAAAGAATAACCGTATCCAACTGATTTTATTAAGGTAATACATGTATGTGAGGAGGGACTCAGATTCAGTGAATACACAAAACTTCCTTAAAATACTAAAAAGACAAAAAAAAAAAAACATGCAAGGCACACGTTCACAGTCTTTGCAAGCTGTCTGCACTGGCTGGTACTTTTCTTCAGCCTCCTCATGAAGAAGATCAGCTGGAAGCAAAAGTGCAATATCCTCTCCCTCTTTATGGAATCTGAATCTTGTCCTAGGCTTGTATTTTCTCCCTCACTCTCTGGCTTGTGGCCATTTGAAATTCCCCTGTTTACATGAATTTGAATTCCCCTTCTACTCCCCCAGCTCCTTCCTTGGTGCTCTACTGTATGTCTTAAAGCAGGTAGTCAATTTTTTACTGAATCTTTGCTCTGGTAGGACAATGTGCTAAGAACTTTGCATGCGTTTTTTTTTCATGCATGTGATCATTTAATTCCTAAAGTAACCTGAAAGGGTAGGAGTCATGCCAGTGAAATGGACCACATGCCATGGGTTAGGGAATAGGACTTGTACAGGAAAGGTTAGAACATTTTATCCAGGGTCACCAGGCAAAGATAGTACCTCAGTCTTGCCATTACCTTATGTCATGACCAAGATGCTAGTAATAGGTTCTGTTTTGGTGAGGAAAACTGCCCTATCCCCCACCCTGTAAGCCCTTAAGTGTCCTCCTTACAATAAGAAAAATATGGGGAGTTTGCCTTATCATTAGGGAAATAAATAGAATGTTTGATGCCTGAAAGTCTGGATTAGGGGTGCCAACTTCCATGGACTTTTCTGTGAAAGCCAGCTGCTCTCTGCCTTGGGACTTGGAGACCACTACAGACCTTGGAGGGTATAGACTGTCATAAATCTAGGAAAGGGAAGCTGAGTCCCAGTTCCCTTCTTCCAACTGGGAAAGGAATATTCATGTCCCATTCCTATGTGCAGGTTCATTGGGGTGTGCTCTTTGGAACAGAAGAAGTCAAATTGTGATGCCGTAGCATCAGGGCCCTCAGAAACTTCCATGGTGAGCTTTGAGAATAGGATGGTCTAAACTGAGATGTCCCAAATTGAGACACTAGACCTGAGCTTTGGACTCTCAAAGTCACTGTATGCATATTGTTCTAGGGATAGGCATAGATTTGGGCAAGGCAGCTGCCTTGGCTGAGGGCAATTCCCATGGGGAAGCTTGATCTGTGAACTGTCAGCAGCCTAAATTTACAGCTGGAGAACTGAGTCCCTGAGTTCTAAATCTGGGGGATTCAGCCAATGCATCACAGCATTTTCTATAGTTTCTGTTTCTCTTCTTAATCTAAATATGCCACTAGAATTTATGATCCTAGCAACCTTAGTTGTCGATTCTCCAGTCCCTTTCTGCAATGAGTATTTAAAATACTGAGCAACTAGGAAAGCTATTAAGAGAAAAAGAAAGCAACATGTTAAAGGTCTATATTTAATAATAAACAATAAAATCATTTGGAAATATTTTTGTAATGCAATGCTCCCAGTAAGTCAAAGCATAAAAATTTTATTGAGAATTATAAATGTTTGGAACTGAAAATTAATACTACAACTCAAGAGCAATATTCACCTAGTAATTTATTATTGCTTGTGTTAGTGGGTGAATTATTATAATCTTCTGTATTAAAGTAATTTGTCATTAGAAAGTGATTAGTAAGGAAATTGCTGTTAAGCAATCTCTTCAGTTACAACAACTAAATTATTACAGTGTGGTAAATTTGCATGGGCCAGAATTTTAAGCAGAACTCTGCAGAAATTGCACGATTGAGCTACATATAAAAATGACTGAATTCTTACTGTAAAAAAAACACACATGAAGCTGGTTTATTATTGCTCTCACTGTTGCTAATTCATAGAATACCAAATTAAACTTATAAACTCTTACATTTAGTATCATTAAGTAGGTGACTTAATTCATTTCTCTTTGCTTTAGTTTCTTCATCTATACCACTGAGATGATGATAATACCAATTTCTATTCTCACATGGTTATTGGGCAGTTAAAATGAGACCATAAATGTAAAGACATTTAAAATTTAACAGCAATAAAGAAACATAGTGATAGAAGCAATGTTTTAGGTACTTCACAGTGTTGACAGCAAGAAAACTGTATAAGTATAATGCAAAGCTGGAAACTAATTTTTCAGTTAACAGAAGTTTTTGAGTTATATGTGAAGCTGGCTGGATTATTTACTCTCTGAACTGTAGTTTATTCACCTGTAAATGGGGATGCATATTTATCCCCAAGAGCGATGATGAAGAGATAATATTAGTGAAAATCATTTCTTATTCTAAAAATAATAGACCAGTGTATCAAGATCATTTCCATCACTAATTCTATCACAACATCACGATCACCAATTCCTTCCTTGTCATCATCAATATCAATATGATGTTCTATTATAGTTTCCTACAGCTGCCGTAACAAAATTACTACAAACCGGTTTGCTTTAAATAGCAAAAATTTATTCTTGCATGGTTCTGGAGGCCAGAAGTCTGAAATCTCAGATCTTTGACTTAATTACAGCTGCAAAGACCCTTTTTACAAATAAAGTTATATTCACAGGTTCCAGGTGGACATATCTTTTGGGAAACCACTATTCATACAACACCAAATGTGAAGTAACAGCAGAATTGCCATATCTTATTCTATGCATCTATATTCTGAATTTCCTTTTGTTCCACTAGAGGCAAAGATAACATTGGTAAATGGTTATAAGTTAGTGAAGAAATAACAATCACATAAATGTTTTCAGTGACAGAAATTAGGCATATAGTAGAGGTTTGTGTACTAGGGCAAGATGTGCCCTGAATCTTAAAAATTTAGGGAAAAAAAAATCTGATAAATTGTAACCCCATTTTGATTTTAATGTAATTATCCATACTTATTTGGAGGAATTAATATGTCTGGGATAAGTCCATACAATTCTTGATGATATATGACAAGTCAGTAGAACTTATCTGTAACCCCATCTAAGAAAAACAAAATAAATAAATAGAACAGGATATAAATACCAGAACTATGTCTAACTATATATGAAAATTAAATGTTTGATAAAGGTGACATCTCAAGTCAGCAGGTCAAATTCATACTTTTTAAACCAAATGTGCTGGGCTATCTTGGTAGATTTTTGGGGAAACATAAAATTAGATCCATAGTTCACACCATAAGCAAACAAAAATCTCCATATGCATAAGGGATATAAAAAATATATATATGTAGGTGCTAAAATAAGCCATGGCTATTTTTAGTCTCAGTGTAGAGGAAAGCTTTCTAACTCTGACCTTTAATACAGAGACAATAAATTAAAGGATTAATAAATTTGACCACATAAAAATAAGAAGAATGCAACACCAAAAGCACCATAAACAAAGTCAAAAGATGCCAAAAATCTTGGAGAAAATATTTGTAACATACATCACAGACAAATGATTAGTATAGCAAATATATGAAGAACTCATAAAAATTGAAGGGCAAAGGTTCAAAATCCTGATATAAAAATGTGGAAAAGATGGGTGCACAGGTGGCTCAGTGGTAGAATGCTCGCCTTCCATGCAGGGGACCTGGGTTCGATTCCCGGACCATGCTCTCCCCCGACCCCCAAAAATGTGGAGAAGACATGAAAGGATAGTTCAAAATAGAATAGTATAAAAAGATATTTAAACATATGAAAGATGAACTCCTAATTTAAAATAAGCTAATTAAAACAAAAGGGATATCATTTTCACCTATCAGATAATAGGAAATTTAAAAGTATGATAACATTCCTTCTGCAAAGTTGTGGAGAAACAGGCACTCTCGTGAATTACTGATAGGCATGCACAGGGGCATCACCTCTTTGGAGGGAACTTTGATCACTTTTAGGAAAAGTACATATGCCCTTACCTATCATCCAGCAACCCCACTCTAGAAGATATAACACCAACAATGTGAAAACAGGTAGACACAAGGTAATTTACTGGTCACATCATTCGCGATTGTAAAATTTTGGAAATGACCTAAATGTCCAATAATAACCATTGTTGGCTGAATGAACTATGGTGCAGTGATACAATGAAATGTTAGGAAGTTGTAAAAAAGAATATGAACATTCTGTATGAACAAAATATCAAACGATTTCCAGGATTTATTCTTAAGTGCAGGAAAAAAGTGAAAAAACATTTATACTATGCCACCTTTCATGTAAGAAAGAAGAGGACATATAAACCCATATGTGTATCTGCTAATTTCTTCTAAAAGAAATAGAGGAAGTATAAACAGAAAATAACAAGTTGGTTATTTAAAGGGGGAGAATGGAGTGGAAAGAATAGGGCAAAGAATAGGGCAATGTAGAAGCCTCTAGGCATGATGGCATTTCTCTGAGTGTAACGTTTTGTACAGTCCTGACTTTTAGAATCCAGGTAATGAGTCACATATTGAAAAAATAGTTAAAATATATGTGGATGTAGGAGAGTCCCAAAATGTACTTCAGATTGTAGCAAAGGAAACTAGCTGCATTTTAAATGAATAAAATAACTACAGTAAAGGGGCAAGTGCTCAAATATGATGGGAATGAGTCAGAAGGACACGTGAACCAGAGGTACTCCCCAGAGTCAAATGTGGGGAAATCTGAGAAATAAAGTAAATCATTACAGAAATGGATTATAAATCATAAAATAAAATGAACATCTGCTGCGCTAATAAATAAAAGTAAATAAATAAATAAGGAAGAAGGGATAGTTCCTCTTTATGGCCAAGCTAATAAATGTAGAAGGAATGATAGGAATAGAAAATTTTCATTTGTTAATCACCACAGTCACAAGTCTTGGCAGGCAAGAATTATCAGTAGATATTAAAATTGGTATGATGAGAAATAGGATGTTTTGGGGGTCTCAATTATGTCGCCATATGGTTATTTATTAATTCCAAGGGGGAAAAGTCTATCTTCATAGTAGAAAAAACAGGTATACACAATCTTGAGCAAGGGATCAAAGTTAACAACACCAGGAATGAAGCATATCAACTTTGTGAACACTAAAAAGAGTGAACTCTCATTTCTGTGTTATTCTTATATAAAATGCATAAGCAGAATTTAATACGTGTAAGCAACAGATAAACCTAAACTGAAAGAAATTCTATAAGATACCTGGCAAAAACTCTTTAAAAATATCAGTGCCATGGAAGATAAAGAGACACTCAAGACATGCTTAATGCTACACAAGTACAAAACATGCTGTAGGGTTTATACAGCTTGAATTGCTAAATCATGGGGATTTAAAATGATGCCAAAATATTTCCTAAAGTGTTTGTGCAGTACAGTTTCCCACCAATCATGAATGAGTTCCCATTGATTCACAGGTTCTTAGCACCTGCCATTGCAAACTTCTAAATATAGAGTATACAGTATACTGTATACAGTAAATATAGTCTAAAAATGAGACATCATTGTAATCTTAATTTGCATGTTCCTAATTACCAAAGAGTTTGTGTTTTTTAAATGCTGCTCCCTGCAGCTGTGCACTCTGACAGGCTTAATATTGGGTATTTCTTTCTTCTCTTCTGAGAAATGCCTCTGTTTATTTCTGTGTTTCCATTAGGCTGCTTTTTTTTTTTTTAATTATTGATTTATGTGTTCCTCATATTAAGCCTGTGTCAATTATTTTTGTTGTAAATATCCTCTCTCAATTTGTAATTTATCTTTTCTTTTTTAAGGGTATCTTTTGATGAACAAAATTCTTAAATTTAAATTGGTCAATTAAATTTTTTTATCCTCTACAGTTAATTATTTTTGTGTTTTGTTTAAAAAATTCCTTGGACCCTCAAGATCATAAAAATGTTCTTCTCTATTTCCTTTTAAAATTTATATTTTAATCTTTTGTCCAAGAGCCAAGCATTAAACTATGTTAACTAAAGTACATTTACCTCTCCTAAACATTCTCTCACTTATATACTATTTCCTAGTGTGACATGATAAGAAGAATAAATATTCAAGTGGTTAATTTTAACATATTATCCTATGGTAATCAGAAAAATGAAAGAGCAAATAAAAACATAAAAAATTATAGAATGATAAAAAATTTTAAATATGGAAAAAGTTTTTTCAAGCAAAAATGAATTAAATTGTAGAAGCATTTTTAATATCTAATGATATAAAAGATACAACAAAAAATATCATGGGAGGCATTGAGAAGACTAAAGAGATTATTACATCATAGAAAAAGAAACAGTCCCTCTACAATAATCATCCTGATCATACATGTATCTAACAATATTGTCTTAAAACTATAGTAAGAAAATAGTTTAATTAAAAAATTACAATGAGACATGGCAAGAGGATATAATAAAGGTAAGGGATGGCATCCATGAAACAGACAATTTGAAAAAACAGATAAGAATTATAAAACAAAAATGTGATTCTTTGAAATTTTCAATAAATAGACCCCTGGAAAGAATGATAATGAAAAAGAGAGAGAGAGAGAGAGAAAAGCTCCAAATAAAGAAACTACAGAACGGAAAAGGAAAGTTACTTAACATTAACTAATAACAATATTAAAATTGGAAAGCCAAGGTGAGTCAGACAAATAACTCAAGCATATAAAATGGTTGAGTGGCTGGAGGGAAGTACCTGAAACTGTAGAGCTGTGTTCTAGTAATCTTGATTCTTGAAGACCATTATATAAAAATGTAACTTTTACAATGTGACTGTGTAATTGTGAAAACCTTGTGTCTGTTGCTCCTTTTATCAGGATATGGACAGATGAGTAAAAAATATGGATGAAGAATAAATAAATAATAGGGGGTATGAAGTGTTAAATAAATTGGATATATTGAAATACTAGTGGTCAATGAGAAAGAAGGGTAAGAGGTATTGTATGAGGCTTTTCTTTTCATTTTATTTCTTTTTTTTGGAGTGATGCAAATACTCTATAAGGTGCTCATGGTGATGAATACACAACTACGTGATGACATTGTGAGCCATTGATTGTACACCATGTATGGAATGTATGTGTGTAAAGATTTATGAATAAAATTTTTTTTTAATTTAATCTATATATCATTTAGATAACCCTATTAGCAAACTAGAATCAGAAGTTGTCATCCTTACAAATTTATTTGTAGAACAAAAATAAATTGCAAATAATATATTAAATGAAGAGATTTTAGACATATTCACTTGTTTTGGAACAAGTTTAAGATATATCCTATCATTGATATCCTGTCCAGTGTTATAAAGAAAGAAAAAAATAGATTTAAGGATTAGAACAGGAGATCATCATTATTTATAGGCCATATGATTATCTCCCCAAAGAATCAACAGAAATTATAGACATATTATTAAAATTCATAGTAGGGATAGGTAAGCTTCCAGGTTACAAAATCAACTTATATTATTCCTTTATAGGAATAGACGGAAGTGAAGGCGCTTCACTAGTGGGTCTGTAAGTAATATTACCATATTTAAGGTAAACATGATTGAAAGGGTTTGTATAGATTCATGTGTCCCACCAATTAACATTACAAATATAAATAAGTTCTTGCATGAACTGCTGCAAAGGTATAAAACTTGTACAGAATGTGTAATTCTGGGGTATAGGGGGAAAATGTTACTGCATGCTCTGGGATATGCTTAACAGCAAAACGTCAACAGTACCACAGCAACACCACGGGTACATCATGTGGGGGAGGGAAAAGAGTTAGGGGGAGATTTGGACTTTCTGTTTGGTGAGGGTGTGTTTATTGGCTATCTTTCTCCTGGCAACAATGAAATGATCTAACATTGAGAGTGTTGACGGACTGTTGACTTTGGACATTATACATGAAGCCCAGTAGATGAAGGTGACTGAAAGATGCACTAACTCAGAAGTAGATTGGTGAACGACGGTGTAAACATAGGATCAAACACGGTGCTGCTACAAAAAGGAATGAACCTGTGGGACATTTGGTGAGGCAAAATAAACCAGAAATCAAAGAGAAAATATTGTTTGATCTCATTCAGAAAATACTTATAAGAAAACTGGGACCTAGATTATAAGCTCTTATAGTAGTCACATTTAGTCTGGAGTGGTAATTGTTATTTCTGGACTTTGGGTGGCTGTTTTATATATGTAGAACTTGGTATTTGTAGATAGGAATGAAGCCAATTGGATCGGGATTAAGGTAATTCAGAATACAGGGGTAAAGAAGACATTGCCTGTATTACAGAACTTCACCTATTCTTTGAGACCAAAGGAAGAAAGTTGTATTATGTCCAGAACCTAGGTTTTCTGCATCACGTAATCTAACTCAGCCTGAATGGATAGATCATTTGAACATTCCAAACATAGGGAGCCCAGAATAAGAATGAGGGCCTTCAATCCTGTATAGCTTAATGTAATGCCTGGATACATCCCAGAATATATTAAGCAGATAATCAAAAAGTATTGACAAAGTCCCTTGAAGGATGGGAGAAAAAGTATGAAGTTATTAAACTTTACCACTGGGGAAACATGGAGACTGTGCCAAACATTAGGGAAACCCAAATCAATAGGCCAAGCCCTTGATCTTGAGACTTGCTCCTGTGAAGTTTATGTATGTAGCGAAGAAGCTTAGCTTACCTATAGGTATGCCTAAGAGTCACCTCCAGAGGACCACTTTTGTTGCTCAGAGGTGGCCTCTCTCTCTCTCTCTAAACCCAACTTTGCAAGTGAAACCATTGCCCTCCCCCTATGGGACATTATATCCAGGGATGAAAGTTTCCCTGGCAACATGGAAGATGACCCACAGGGAGGAGCCTGGTCCTGGCACTGTGGGATTAACAATGCTATCCTGACCGAAAGGGGGTAAAGAAGAGTAAAAAATAAGGTATCAGTGGCTGAGAGAATTCAAATAGAGTCGAGAGGCTACACTGAAGGCCACTCTTACACATCCTTCAGTTAGGCATTGCTACCTATCATAACTTTCCAAACCCCAACCAAAACCATTCCTGCCAATCCTAAAGAATACCTAGGGTATTATGTAAGATTCTACAAATGTCCCATGCACTAGGGTAACTCTCCAAAACCTATAATCTCCAGGTGGTTCCCTAGACAAGATAAGTTCTAAAATGCAAAGGGGCCAATGTTCCCTCCTCTTCAAGTTTTTGGAAGTGTTTGATCAGAATTGGAGTTACATTTTCTTGGAATGTTGGTTAGAATTCCTCTGTGACCTCATTTGGGCCTGGGCTTTTCTTTGTTGGGAGGATTTTAGCTACTTATTCAGTCTCTTTATTAGTAATTGGTTTATTGAGATCTTCTATTTCTTTTTTTTTTAAAATATCTTTATTGAGAAATCTTCACACACATACATTCCATACATGGTGTACAATCAATGGCTCATGATATCATCACATAGCTGTATATTCATCACATGATCATTTTTAGAACACTTTCATCACTCCAGAAAGATAAATAAAAAGAAAAAAGATAAAACTCATACATACCATACCTCTTACCCCTCCCTCTCATTGACTATTTTCATCTACCCAATTTATTTTACCCCTTTTTCCCACCACTGTTTATTTATTTTTTATCCATATGTTTTACTCATCTGTCTATCCCTTGGATAAAAGGAGCATCAGACACAAGGTTTTCACAATCACACAGTCACATTGTAAAAGTTATATCATTATACAATCATCTTCAAGAATCATGGCTACTGGAGCAAAACAACAGTTTCAAGTACTTCTCTACAGCCACTCCATACACCATAAACTAAAAAGTGAATCTATGTGATGCATGAGAATAACCTCAACTCTGTTTGAGGTCTCTCAAATAATGAAACTTTATTTTGTCTCATTTCTCGCTTCCCCCTTTTGGTCAAGGAGGCTTTCTCAATCCCTTGACACTGGATCCTGGTGAATCCCAGGAGCCCTGTCCCACATTGCCAGGGAGATTTACATGCCTGGGAATCATGTCCCATATAGGGGGGAGGGCAGTGAGTTTACCTGCTGAGTTGGCTTAGAGAAAGAGGGCACATTTGAGCACCAAAAGAGCTTTTCTGGGGGTGGCTCTTAGCTGTAATTATAAGTATGCTTAGCTTCTCCTTTGCAGGAATAAGTTTCTTAGGGGCGAACCCCAAGATTGAGGCCTAGTCTATTGATTTGGTTGTCCCCACTGCTTGCAAAAGTATCAGAAATTCTCCAAATGGGGAAGTTCAATATTTTCTTATTTCTCCCAGTCCTCCAAGGGGACTTTGCAAAAAGTTCTTTATTCATTGCCTAAGTTACTCTGGGATATATCAGAGCATCATACTAACCTGAACAAACCAACAAGATCTCACGCCCTATTCAAGATTCCACGTACTTATGGTGTTCAACTACACTGACCATACAAGTTAAATTAGGCAATGTGCTACCCAAAATAAACAATTTTTCACCAACTAAACATCTCTCTCTTTGGTCTCACACAGAAGTTGAAGTGTAAATATGGACGATATCATCCTTTACCCTTTATTCTGATCTACCCGAGTCCTATCCAGATCAGCTTCCTTCATATGTCTAGTCAAAATCTAATCCCTTTTTCAACTTTTTAAACAGTTCCTGTATGGGGTACTGCTGACATTCACAGCTTCAGAACTCTGAGTCTCAGGTGTCACATAACTACCCAAAGTTTCTGAGAATGATCAGGTAATATACAAACAGCTCAGTATCTCAGAATTTAGAAATAATAGTTATAACTCCTGAATATATGTGATTGCTCTAAAAGCTTATAGACTAGGCCCCTCTACAATAGGCTCCAACCTGGTAACCCATGCTCTCTACTTCAGTTCACCGAGTTTTTATATTATAGTTAGTCCATATGAGTGGGACATGAACTAGGTTCATTCACCTAGTTGCGGGCCTCACAATTTCACTACTTCTTGTGGTCACTCAGTAGTCCATTGCATGTATACACTACAACTCTCCCTTCCATTGTTGTACCCTTAGGCCACCTTCATCCACCGCGCATTACGAACACTGCCTCCATAAACACCAGCATGCATATCTCTCCTTTTGTGTCCCCATACTCAGTTCCTTCAGGTACATACTATGCAATAACGTTGCAAGATCATATAGAAAAACCCATCTATAGCCTCCTGTGAAACCACCACACTGCCCTCCAAAAGGCTGCACCTCTCAGTTTCCATATTGACAGAGAATAGGCACATGTCTTTCTCCATATTTTCTGTAGCACCTTTTTCTCTTTGTTCATTTTTAAACAGTTCTATTTGCACACCATACAATCCAACCTAAGTAAATAGCCATGCATGCCTTCACCACCATGATCTATATGAAGACATTTCCTTTTCTTCCACAAAGAATCCATAACCCTTCCCCCTGCCCCCTGCCCCCCACCTGTTAACATTTAGTTTTGGCAAAATGCCCTTTACATTCAGTGGAAGCATATTACAGTGTTACTGTTGACTGCAGACCCTAGCTTGAATTGGTTGTAATTTTTCCTATATACCATCCATTTTCAACACTTTGCAATGTCGACATTCACTTGTTCTTCCTCATGCAAATTTTTTTATTTGTACATTTAACCACCATCATTGTACACTCTAGGCATTCCTAAACTATGCTGTCTCAGTCTTTATTCTCTGTCTTTCTTTCTGGTTTCGTATGTGTCCCTAGTCTTTCTGCCCAGTCATACATTCAGCTTCATTCAGTGTACTTATATTATCATGCTACAATCAGGTAGTATTGTGTTATCCATTTCTGAAGTTTTACAATCAGTGCTGTTGCACAACCTATATTCTTTCAGCACCAATTGCCCAATCTCTACCCTATTTCTATCTCTGATAACCTGTGATCTTAACTTCAATTCTCAAAGTTTACTCATTAATGTTAGTTCATACTAGTGAGACCACACAGTATTTGTCCTTGATTTCTGGCTAATATAATTGTTACATCTTCCTATTGAATTGTCCCCTTTATTGGTAGGTAATAGCCATTTTGTCCCTTGAAATTACTTTTTATTAAAGTCTATTTTACCTGATAAAAGTATAGCTACCCCAGCTCTCTTTTGGTTACTACTTATTGGTATATATATTTTTTCATCTTTTCACTGACAATGTACTTGTATCTTTGACTTTTAGTCTCTTGAAGATAGAATATTATTGGATTATGCCTTATGGTAGTTGGATTCAGTTGTCAACTTGGCCAGGTAAAGGCACCTTGTTCTGTTGCTGTGGACATGAGGCAATGGTATGTGAACCTCATCTGTTGCTCATTACATCTGCAGTCCGCTAGGAGGCATGCCTGCTGCAATGAATGATGTTTGAGTTAATTGGCTGGTGCTTAAATGAGAGAACTCAACTGTTGCACAACCCAAGCAGCTTAGCATACCTCATCTCGGCACTTACAGCTCAGCTCAGGCCTTTGGAGATGCAGAAAGGAATCACCCCAGGGAAAGTTGTTGGAACCCAGAGGCCTGGAGAGAAGGTCAGCAGAGATCATCCTGTGCCTTCCTGCATAAGAAAGGACTTCAGTTGAAAGTTAGTTGCCTTTCCTCTGAAGAACTAATGAAATAAATCCCCTTTTATTAAAAGCCAATCCATCCCTGGTGTGTTGCATTCTAACAGCTAGCAAAAACTAGAACATGCCTTTTTATCCATTCTTTCAATCTCTCCCTTTTGATTTGAAGGTTTAATCCATTTACATTTAAAGTTACTACTGATAATAGTAGCAATACCATTTTGCTATTTAACCTTTGTAAGTCTTGTAACTTTTTGTCCTCATTTCCATTAAAGCCTACTTTTATCTTTATTTGCTTTCTTGCATTGCAACATACTGAGTGACTTCTCATTTCTATTTGGATATATTTTTAATCTGTTTTCCTTATGTTACCATAGGGTTAAAATTTAACCTCCTAGGTATACAACAATTATATTTGGACTCATACCAGCTTAACTTCAATAGTATGTATATATACTTTTCCTAAACCCCACTGTCCCCCAACAGAGTCTCTCTGGATATAAAATTCTTTGCTGGCTATTGTTTTCCTTCAGCAGTTTAAGTATTTCAACCCACTGCCTTCTTGCCACCATTATTTATAATGAGAAAGCAGGAATCTATCTTACTGGGATTCCCTTGAATATGACACATTAATTTTCTTTTGCAACTTTTAGAACATTCTCCTTGTCCTTTGCATTAATTTGTGCAATCAATATATATTGGGATATACTGTTCTTCATTTTTTCATGTTTGGTATTCTCTGAGCTTCTTAGATATGCATATTTACATCTTTTGCTAAAATTGGGAAGTTCTCTGTCATTATTTCTTGGGCTTTTCCTTCTACCCCTTTTTTCTCTTTCTTCTCCTTCTGGAACTCCCATAATGCATATATTGGTGCACTTGATAGTGTCCCATAGCTGTCTTAGGTTGCTTTCACTTTTAATATTTATTTTGTCTTTCCAATCCTCAGTCTGACTCATTTCAAGTATCTTGTTTTCAAGTTCACTGATTCTGTCTTCTGCCAGTTCCAATCTGCTCTTGAAACACTCCTGCATGTTCTTCATTTCATTTATTATGGTCTTCAACTCCAGTAGCTCTGTTTGGTTCTTTCAAAATTTCTACCTCTTTACTTAAACTTTCATATTGTTTCATTTATTGCTTTCTTGATACTCTGCTTTTCTTTCTCTGTATCATTTTTTAAAAGACTTTGTTCAGTATGTTCATATTCTTTTCTTCTTGGTTGGTGTTTTCTGTATTTTTATCCTCTGCCTTTGGCTGGGCCATCATTTCCTGTTTCTTTAGCTTGTTGTGTTCTTTTGCTGCTCACTGTATATTTTAATATTTAAAAATGTTAATGCTGGGATTTACTGGTAGGGATGCCTGTTTCTTGGTTTTATAACCAGTTGGTGATGAGAAGGATATGTTCTTGAGCTTCAGCCCTCCTATCTTGAAGGTCTATCCAAAGTGAACGCACTGTGAGAGGTTTCCCTGTCCTTCTTGGACTTTCTCTTGTCCTGGACTTTTGCTTGCTAGTTGTTTTGGAATTCCCCTGTTCGATTGTTTCTTCTGTTTCCCAGGACAGAAACTTCCCTCTCCTGGGCATTTGAGGCTGTAAGGCCTTTGTCCAGACTGTCCAGCTCTATCGTGTTTTACATTCCTTTCATTGTCATTTGCTACTTTTGCTTGGAGGGCGAATTCTGAGAGGAGCATTCCCCTAGGGATGACTTTGTCAATTTGGTCTTTTCCAGCCAAAACAGAGCCAGACACCCACGAAGTGGGTGCAAACTGACTCCAATGTACCCTAGGGAGGGGATCAAGAAGGGCACTCAAATTTCTACAATGACTCCCCAAAGCTGAGTTTTTCTGTTCTGCTTAGCAAATGCCATTCTTCAGCTAACTGTCTCCAGCCACTCTGAAGAAGTGCTATATCTTTAAATCTCTATGGCCTCCTCCCTTGTCCAGAAGGAGTTGAAACAATGGCTGCTACAGCTTTTGCCTTGGATAGGTTGGGACAATAGCTGCCCTCAGAGCCAGGACCCAGAAATCCAAATTCACTAATCTGTAGTCCTGATCAGTGATTGGCCATGCACAGTCCTGTTCCTGGGAAGAAGATTTTTATGTCCCTCATTGTCACTCAATGCCAGAGTGGGAATGTGCTCTGGTAGCTGCTGCACAAAGAGAGTGATTTACAGTTCTTTACTGTAATTTATCAGCCTCTTACTCCCACCCTTCTCTGGATTCTGTACAGTATTCTTCAGGCCTCTGAAGTTTCAAAGTGGTTGTTTAAGACAGTTCCTGCTTATTTAATAGCTGTTTTGGTGGAAAGACAAAGTCCTAGAACTTCCTACTCCACTATCTTCCCTAGAAGTCCCCCTAGTTGACTTTGTTCATGTCAGTTTTAAACATAAGGAAGTTTTCATTTCATTTGGCCAAACTAATCCATCAAACTAATTCTTGGATATTCAGAATGCTGAGACTCATCTTTGGGAAAATCTCTCTTTCCCAGTTCTGAAGTGATATTGTAGAACAAATCATGCTTCTGTAAAGAGTTTTCTGTATTTCACAGGCATTCTTATAGTTTATATGGTGGGGTAATAAAAACTCGCTTATAATATTAAAATGTAATTATTTTGGTTGATCTGTTTCTGTTCTTGCCATTTTGTTTTGTTTTTGGTGCGTTATAAGCAAGGAAAGTAAATTTTAAAAAGGGAATAGTAGGAAATAGAAAAACTTTCCATAGCTTGTTTTTCCCACTGTCTCCTCCCCAGTAGAAAGAAAGTGGGGTGGAGGGGAGGAGGGAGGAAGGGAAGAGAAGAGAACATCATCGGCCTTCTTATGCCAACGTCTCTTTCCCTGGATGCCTTAAATTGGACTTTTCTAGAGCCTTGCTTTACTTGGGACGTTTTCACAGCCTTAGAATTGTAGAGTTGCAACTTAATAAATTTCTCCTTTTAAAAGTTGTTCTGTTTCTGGTATATCACATTCTGGCAACTAGAAAACTAGAACACAGGGTATGGCAAACCATGGGAATTAGCAATATCTAGCTGAAGCTTGCATCAGAGTAGTCTCTAGAATAGCCTCTTGACTCCACTTGAACTCCCTTAAGCACTGATAACTTCTTTTCCCCTTTTAGTCTGGAAAGCACTGTTGATCCCACAGTGCCAAGACCAGCCTCAACCCTGGGAGTCATGTCCCATGTTGCCAGGGAGGCTTTCACCCCTGATTGTCATGTGCCACATAGAGGGGAGGGTAATAATTTTCCTTGCAGATTTGGGCTTAGAGAGAAAGTGGCCACATCTGAGCAACCAAAGTGGTTTCCTGGAAGCACTCTTAGGCATAATCTTCATTACACTTAGGTAATCTTAGCTTCTCTGCTACAGAAATAAATTTCGTAAGGGCAAGCCTCAAAATCAAGACTGTAGTGTCAACTCCTCCCTGAGTTTCCAGTCTGTCAACTTACCCTACAAATTTCAGGCTTGCCAGGTCCTACAATTATGTGAGCCAGTTCCTTAGAATAAATCTCTTTGTATATGTTGATTTGGTTTCTCTGTAGAACTCTGACTATTATAGGACAATTGAAGAAGAAGTATAAAAATCAACTTTGCACTACTCCCTCCAGAAGAAGACACTGAAGACCAGAGTAAAATACTGATTTATTCAAATATTAGGAAAAAGAAAGGAGTTAGGTCAGTCTGTTACTGAATCCATGGTTGCTTCATTCACTTAGGAGTGTAAAATTTGTGCTTCTTACATCTGTGGAGCATTTTTGTTTAAAGGTCTTGCAGAAAACTCAAGTTCAATATGCCCAATACTGAGATCAACATCTTGCCTGAAAATGAGGTTTCCTTCTTGTAGTTATTTTCATAAATGGCATCACCATCCTCTTGATCATTCCATAAACCTCAGAGTTATTGCACATATCTCTCTCACCCTAAAACCTATATCCAATCAGCCAACATGAATGGGACAATATTTCTAAATTTCAGTCTAATCTATTTCCTTCTATCCATTCTCCTTTACCGTTATCTGTTACCTGACAAAAATCCAAACTCTTTAGGGTGTCATTAAAAGTTCTCTCTCATCTGGCTCCTACCAAACTCTTGAGCCAGCTCTTCATAGCCTCACTGTCTTTCACTTCAGTCCTACCTGCCAGGTGCTTACAGATGCTTACAGACATCTGAGCTCTTTTAATGCTTCTTGCACTGCTTGGTGAGCACTGTCTCCTCTCCCACTTCCACTCATGGCTAGGCAAAGAGCAATTCAACTCAAGTATTGAATGCCAGACTGCCATTTCCTTAAGGACAAGATTTACAAATTATTAATTTTTATATTCCAGTGCCTGGGACAATGTCTGACACATATTTATATTTAATGATTTAATTTATAGTTACTTTGACCTAGAGACCACAAAAAAGCCAGGAGAAGATATGCCTGCTGGTCTTCAACTTTCCCTCATGGTTCAGCAAAGCTAATAAGAGATTAAAATTAGACTATCTCTACATTCAATAAACAGGAAATAGTTATATGGGTGTTTGTGGATTTTTCAGATGAAATTATGTTTGGGGTTTGTTTTAGTTTCCCAACAGCTAAATCAGATGCCATATAATGGATTGGCTTAACAACACAACTTTATCAGCTCATGGTTTCAGAGACTAAAGGTTTGCTTCCTCCAGGAGTCAGTATCTGATGGCTGACAGCAATCTTTGGGGCTCCTTGGCTTTTCCAGCACATAAGAATGCACATGGCAGTGTCTTCTCCTTTCTGTTCTGACTTCTGTTGACGTCCAGCTTCTTGCTTCTTCTGTGGCTCCTCTTTCTGTGTCCAATTCTTTTTTCTTATAAGGATTTCAGTCATACTGATTTTAAGTCCCACCCTCATTCAGTTTGGGCACACCTTAACTAATAACATCTTCAAAAGTCTTATTTATAAATGAGTTCACACCACAGGACAAGAGGTTGGGATCTGAACATGCTTTGTGGGGGCCCAAGAGGGCCCAATTTGATTATGTAAGTAACTCACTTTTCTATTTCTTTAGAAATCTAAGAATTTAGTACTTAAAATCAGGAAATATGAAATGATAAAATTATACACATGCAGCAACTTGAATAAGTGTAATTTTTTTTTTTTTTTTTTGCATGGGCAGGCACCAGGAATCAAACCCAGCTCTCCGGCATGGCAGGCAAGAACTCTTCCACTGAGCCACTGTGGCCTGCTCTGAATGAGCATAATTTTTAAATGTAAAAGATGGAGGGTAGTTGCTGGTGATTGTGGTGAAGTAAAGAGAGGTTAAGTAAGAAAACAATGGAATTTTGGGTGCTCCCCTCAAGTTTGGTGATTTGAGAGAATTATCGCAGAACTGATTCTACTTAAATTAATTCATATGATGAATCTGATGTGGCCACTGTGTTCTGGTGTACCACAAAGGTAAGAGGGAAAATAAATAATTATATTCATTATTCATGGTGAATACTAAAAAATTCATTTTATTACTTGTAAATCATTGGAAAAGAATGAAAAGAGAGAGAGCTAGACAAGAATAGTTAAAATGATTCAATTTTCCCACTTGCCAGAAAATGTTATTTAATGCTTATTTTTAACTGAAAACCCTTTCTCTACAACTTCTTCCCTGTCAAGATTGATAATTCCATTCTCTTCTGGCTTCAGAAGCATTCCAAAATAATCTCTCCAGCACCATGCTCACAACTTGAGAGGAGAATGAAGGATTCAAAAGCTTGGGTAGGACAAATGTTTAATAGAATCTAATAGGAATGTCTGTTTTCAGGTTGCTGTTGGCCTTATACTGACTTTTTTTTTTCTTACTCTGTGTTGTCTTTCCATATTTGCCATACAAAACTTTCCTTCCTTTTCTTCATCTCCCAGATTCCTTGAACAATATGAGTTCTGCTGATTATCAACATAGGCTGAAGCATAGCCATAGGAAGTAATAATGAAAGGTCAGTCTTTAATTTCTTTCAAATGTTTTGTTAAATCAGTAACAGCAAAGGTCAGATGGACTTTGAGTGGGGCTTTTGCTATTATTATTTTCTGCCAGCCTCAAGATATTTCATGTTTGTAGAATCCAGTATTTGAAATGGTCTGATTTCAATTTCACATACTGTGTGTGTTCAACATATAGACGTAAAAGGCACAATATTATTGAATAGTCATTAATAAAATCCAACACTGTTTCCAATTTCATAGTAGAGTTTAGTAAGGAAATTTTTAGTTACACTAAATTTTACTTAATTTTAGTTACACTAAAAATTGGGCAAAACAGACTTACAATAAAGAAAACTGTTTTAGAGGCAAACATTAGAAAGTGCTCAGTGTTCATTTAGCCCATTCCTTTACTCTGTTAAAAGATAACCCACCCCTTGATGTTAAGTAACTCCATATTTCTGACACTTTCTCATAGTCTCCAATAGCAGCATCACTCTATATAGTACATTCACAGTTAATCTCCAAACCCTTTAAAAGTTAATTCCCTGAGTACATTGATTGTCTGCAATAGAATGCTTCATAAAGTCAATTTTGCTTCAAGGTGTGTGTAACTCACTCTCTTTTCCTTCCATTATTTATAAGTTCTACTGCTTACAGAAATGAGTAAAATAGACTTCCACTTGTGTGTCAGATAGAATAACATGGCCTACATTTACACTACCTTATGAAATAATGGCAAGAGAGAGGGATAGATAATATGTAAAACAATGCTTTTCAAAATACTGAACATCAGACGACAAAGGACAGTGAATCCTGAGAGACAGGAAACAGAGAGAGAGCCCTATAATTGCGAGTCTGATGTCTTGAGAGAGTTTGTGGGCCACAGCAAGATGAAAGAAAACCTAGTAGAGCTCAGTTGACTATCTGAGTTAAGGAAATGAAACTGAAAGTCATAGGAAGGTCAGGACACCTATGGCTTTCAATACAGATTAATGGAAAGGAGAGACTTGTATAAGAGATAACTCTAGAGATCGACAGAGGGTCCCTCTCAGTATTCAGATGAGTACAGATTGGCTCATGCATATATGGAAACAAATTGAGCCTGTGGAAAGACCCATCTAAGAGAATTAGTGAACGGTGTTCAACACTCAAACAGGATTTGAAATAGTACCTATTCCTACCAGCCAGATGGGAAAATGTCATAACTCACCAGGTATTGGATAGATGATTTAGAAATATACTGCTTTAGTAGAAGGGGGAAAATAGGCCTAGATTAAATGCTGTACTGTTCCAGTCTAACAAATATTACAATCAAGATCCAAATTGCTTTCTAAATCATCAAACCTCATGGTGATGAGCTTAAGAATAATTGGAGAAATACAAAAATATCCAGCAACCAATAGGGTAAAATTCACAATGTCTGACATCCGATCAAAGAAGACCAGGCATCCAAAGATACTTGAGGAGAAAACTCAGCCAATCAAAATTGACCCACTACTGCCACCGGTATTAGAATTAGCAGACAAGGATATTGAAGCAGGTAGTTTGCATGGTCAAGATGTTCAAAAGTTAAGTAGAGATGGAACCTATAAAATATCTAGGGATTGAAGCAATAATGTCTGATGTGGAAAAAAATCCATTGAAAGGGATTAATGGTGGATTATACTTTGCAGAAGAAAGCAATAGTAGACTCTAAGACATAATGATAAAAGATATTCAAAATGAAACAGAGAGAAAAAACATGTAAAAGGATGATAATGAACTACTGTAAACAATTTTATATCAATAAATTCAACAACTTAGATGAAAAGGAAATTCCTAGAAATATACAAACTGCCAGGGTTCACTTAAGAAGAAATATGTAGCCTAAATAATCTTGTAACTAATAAAGAAATTGAAATTCAAGTTAAAAGAAAATCCTTTCCACAAAGAAAACTCCAAGCCTAGATGGCTTACTGGTAAATTCTATGAAATATTTAAGAAAGAAATAATACCAAGTCTACAAAAATCTCTTCCACAGAATGAAAGAGTAGGGAATACTTCCCAATTTATTCTTTAAGGCCAGTATTTGTGTGATAACAAAACAGACAAAGATGTTAGAAGAAAAAAAAATCACTTAATGATAACATAAATGTGAAAAATTCTTATCAAAATTTTAGAAAATCAAACACAATGATATATACAAAGATATATGGCCCAGGAATACAAATTTGATTCATCATTTAATACCAATCAGTATAATTCACAGTATTAGAAAACTAAAAATGAATTAACTGCATAAAAAAGGAATTGACGAAATCTAATACCTCTTCATGCTAAAACCTCTAAGCAAAATAGGAATAACAGAAAACTGATAAAGGGCATTGACAAGACACAGATTATCTATGAAAATCCTAGTTTCAAATCATACTTACTGGTGGGAAAACTCACTATTTCCCCTTCTGATCATAAATAAGACAAAGGTGTCCACTCTCACAATTTTCATTTAGCATTATATTGCAAATTACAGCCAGTATAAGACAAGAAAACAACATTATTTTACTCAACATTATTTTGCAAGTTCTAGCCAATTGTTAAAAGGCAAGGAAAAAAAACCCATCCACATTGAAAACAGGGACATCACATAATTTTATTCACAGACAATATGATTGTGTAGATAGGAAATCCAATGTTATTTACAAAAATACCTTAACAGAATTAATAATGATTGTTAGAAGGTTACAGGATAAAAGGAAAATATTAAAAATCAGTTGTATTTGATATATAAGAAAATTAAAATTCTGACATCGTACTTACAATAGCATAAAAATAGAATAATTAGGGATAAATCTGATAAAAAGTGAGCAAAACTTGTATACTGGAAAGAATAAAACATTGCTGAGATAAATTATAGAAGACTTGAAATAGAAAGAGACCTACCTTGTTCATGGATCAGAAGATTTGCTCTTATTACCATACATAATAGCTACAAAAAATGGAATACTCAGTTTCAGTTTCATTCATACAAATTATACAAAACATGCACAGTTTGTACACTGAATACTATAAACTACTGATGAATGCAATCAAGGAAAGCCTAAGTAATTGAAGGGTCATACTATATTTATGGATTCAGTGACAAAACAAATAAAAATGTAAATTGTCCCCAAATAAATGTATAGATTAAACACAATGCCCATCAAAATCAAAGCAGGCCTGTTGTAGGATTTGTCAAGCTATTTCCAAATTTCATATGAAAATGCAAAAATCTGTAATAGCCAGAAAAACAATGAAAAGGATCAACATCAGAGAGGGTTAACACAACCTGATTTCCAGACTTATGATAAAATTACAATAATCAAGATGGTGTGGTTGTGGAGTCAAGTTAAATAAGTAGAATAATGCATCAGAATTAAGGTCTAGAAATGGACCCACATGTATACAAACAACTGATTTTTGACAAAGGTACAAAGGCAATGTAATGGAGAGAAGATAAATCTTCAACAAATGTTCTGGAACAATTAAAATTTCAATCCATAGTGTTCAGCATAAACAAAGTTTAACTCAGAGTACATCATATATCTAAAAGTAAATCCTAATACTATAAAACTTGCATAAGAAAACATAGGAGAAAATCTTTGTGATTTGTGTAGAGTTTCCTTATATATGACACAAATGCATGTTCATAAAAGAAGACAATGGTAAATTAGACTTCATCAAAATTTAAAACCTTTGCTCTCCAAAAGACACTGTGAGAAGAATGAAAAGAAACGCTATAGACTGGTAAAATATATTTGCCCAGCGTATATCTTATAAATAATTTGTATATAGAATATATAAAGAACATTCAGAATTGAAAAATAAGAAAATTTTAAAAAAAACAATAAAAAATATAGGCCAAAGATTTGAACAAATAAGTTATACAGATGTCAAAGAAACAAATAAAGCTGCGTTCATCATTATTAGTTGGCCAGAATCCTATGTGTGATTTTTCAGCCACAGGCCATTAGGAAGGCTTTCCCTGTCAGACCTCACAGGGAAAAGCTGCCCTTGCCACAAAGATATGGTACACAGACAGGGCATGCTGGAGGGAACTGAAGTTAATACTCAGGGGCGACTGGGTGGCCACGCTTTTGCCCATTTTTACTTTCCTGACTACAGGCCTTTCCCAGAAGCCTTTGCTAAGACAGCTTTATGGGAGAGGGAGGAGTCCTTGAAGGTACTTTCCGGACCCTGACTCACTTCTCCACTCCTAAATCCTGCCCCCATGCCCCGAACATCCACACACCAGCAGGACCCTTTTGTTAAGAGCTCTCTCAGGTGAGACAGCCCTGTATCTGTGCCGACCCATCTGACCTGAACCCAGTGGCGTGATTTCATGGGGAAAATGGAACTGGGGGAGCTACCATTTTTTCTCCAGGCAAACTTCTTGCCATCTCATGGCACTAAGTGACTAAAGACTTTATTATTATTTTCATTTTGCTTTAATTCGCTATCTCTGACACCCGGCAGCTCAGCTCAGCTCAACTCTCTCAGCTCAGCTCAGCTCTTGAAATTAGTCATTTGAATAATGCAAGCTTTAAACCACAATGATTGGAATACTACTTAGCAGTAAAAGGTGATGAACTACTGATTCACTCAAAACTTGAATGAATTCCAAAGACTTTAAGCTGAGAGAAAGAAACCAGGTTCTAAGGGTACAAAAGGTATGATTACATTTATTTGATAATCACAAAAACACAAAACTGAAGTGATGAAAACAGATCAGTGGTTGCTCAGAGCTTCAAGTAGGGGAATGTCACTTAATGGGATAGCATGAGGGGACTTTTGGAGTGATAGAACTGTTTTGTCAACTGATTATGGTGCTGATGACATGATTTGTTCCAGCAGATAGTACTCTACACAAGAGAAAATAGTCAATTTTACTGTAGGTTAATTTTTAATTAAATTAATTGTAACAATTTAATTTAAAAAACACAGAGCTACCATGACATACCTATTAGAATAATTAATTTTAAAGAATGAACATACCAAATGTTGGGAAGAATTTGGGGGAACTGAACTTTCATGCACAGCTGATGGGAATGTGAAATGGCACAGTCAATCTGAAAAACACCTTGGAAGTTTTTTAAAAGATCAAACAAACCATGTGATATAGCTATTCTAGGTATTCACCAAAAAGAAGAAAAAGCATAGGTCTATAAAAATGACATGTAAGCAAATGTCCATAACTGCTGTAAGTGTAGAAAGAACAACTGAAAACAACCTATATGCGTAGCAACAGGTGAATGGGTATGGAAAAAGTGGTATATACATTCAGTGGAGTACTTCTCAGCAATAAAAGCAATGAACTATTGATATGCACATCAGCAAAGAAGAATATTAAAATAATTGTATGGAATGAAAGACTCCAGATCAAAAAAAAAGGAAGAGTTTAAACAGCATGGTTCTATTTATATAAAACTCTAGGAAATGCAAACCATGAATAACAACAGAAAGGAGATTAGTGGTTGCCTGGCGGTGGGGAGAGATGCTGAGGGGGGAGTCAGAAAAGAGGAATTACAATAGGGAAACTTTGGGGAACAATAAATGTTCATTATCTTGATTGTGGTGATGGTCTCACAGTGTTTACATGTGTTGTACAACTTCAAACAAATACAGTTGTCAATTATACTTCAATAAATACTCTATAAAATATTTTTAAATGAGTAAGCAAAATAGTTCATCTCTTAATTTGAGTTAAAAGTGGACAGTAACATTACATGTTTCAGAGAACTAAGTATAGCTACACATTCTCTTTCTTTATGCTTTCAGGTAGACTGACATTTGGTTTATAGCACTATATTATCTGTCACTAATAAGGAAATGTGAATCATTTTTAATATTTGAAAATACAGTAATAAATATAAAGTAAAATGCCAATGATATTCAATTGTTTTACAACTTCACTGAAGTAAAATTGACATGCAGTAAACTCCACATATTTAAAGTGTACAGTTTGAAAAATTATGAACATATTTTTTCTTATGTTATCTTATTTGATTATCACAACATTGGGGCATTTCCTATTATCCTTATTTCACTTATAGGCAAACCAGGCATAGTAGTTTAAGTAACTTCCTTGAGATCCCAGCTTGTAAGTGATAGACCCAGGATTTGGTGTCTGCTGATTGTCTTTCCCCATGCAAATTGAAATCTTCATGGTTATTTGTGCTCTGAATAATATTGAGTTATATTCTAGACAGTTCTAATATTGTATTATAAAGTTCTTTATCTAGTTTAAATTCCACTGATGACGTTGATAGGTTTATTCCATAGGTGACTGACTTTACTAGTTGCAGGCTGCAAGTTCCAACATGCTTTTTGTGGGTTGTGATTCCAATGCCGATTAAGTTTTCAGAACTTTCATAGAGTTCTGTAGATCCATCCCCCTCCTGCCACCCAGTGGTCAGTTTGGCACCCAAGTGGTGGTATATCTATTAGTTCAGTTCAATTCATAAAATAACTTCTTAGGGTCACTTTCCTGAATGTCTCCCTCTATGGTCTCCCCAATATTTTCTGTTTCCCTTGGCCTCTTCTAACCATTCCCAGAATCCAAGCAACTGTTTCCACATCTGTCACTGTGCGGCTGAGGGATGGGGGACTGATTACTTGGTCATATTTGCTGTCATTTACCAACGCTGAAAGTTGGGCGAGGCTCTTCCTTCATGCAGCGTTTCCACGGTTGCTGAAAGTATCTAAATTTTCTGGGGTTCTGGCGTTACCATCTAGTTAATTCCACTCTCTTTTTTCAAGCTTATCATTTTTTTTTTCTGGTGGAGGGTGCAATCTTTAGAACTTTCTATTCCATCATTTTGCATGTCAAATAACCAACCCAGGAATTTTGTCAAGGTTGTCTAGTTATTAACAATGGAGGGAGAAATTAAATTATGCTTATTCCTTCTTACCCATTACTGGAACCTGATGTTCCATTTTCACTCATAGGATTAGAAAAATTTTTTTGTTTGTTAATTGTTAAATGAGATAACCAAACAGTTCTCATATGGTTGCAAGAAAATGGACACCCTCATAGTACAGTTTGGAATGGAAATTGGAAGAAAATTCTGGAATGATTTGCTAGTGTGAAACAAGAAGATTAAAGATGTTTACATCATCATTATCCAAAAGGCCATAAGGAAAATATACTTACATTCCCCTTATATGATTTCTATTATAGTTGACATAAAGCATATCCTTATATCTTTTTTTCTTCTTGTTTCCACCATAACTTTTATATAAAACTCACTGAGAGGTGTTACTTGTCTTTTCTATGTAAAGTCTAATTAAACGAATGTGCTTGCTGGTAACCTGACACTTCTGTTCTTCTTGGTAAAGTTATGATTATAAGATGACATTGGCAGTTGTTCTATTCATTACATCTGGGGATGAATCAGATAAAATTTATGTAAAATTACAAAGCAACAATGCTTTCTTATAGGCGGTGTCTCCATGATAAACAATTTGTCTAAAATGTGAAATTTTAGCAACTTAGGCTTGGGAATACATTTTTCTCATTAAACAAACATGAATTTTCATTATCATGGACAGATTAGTGGATAAATATCAATGTAAAATAAGTGGGGCTTTCTTTTAGATACATGTAAGTATAAAACAAGCTTTGTGATGCTTCAAAGTTATTTTTAGTTGCAGCAGTATCTCACAAAAGAGGAAGGGGGATTTTCGGCCTAGAAATCCTATTTTGTTTTACAGATTTTGACAGGAAGCTTTTGGACTACCAAAAGTAAAGACCAGTCTGAAGTTTATCTATGTTTTTACATAGACAATGAAGGAATGAAATTGTACATGGACAATGAAGGAAAGAAAATGAAAAGAAAGAAAAATAATTTCCAGTGTTATGATTGAAGGAAACAAAAAGGTATTTTCCAGATTATCTACACTCTGCTTTGTAGTACAAGTATGAATTGGTGGGTTTTTTGGTTGTTTATTTTGTTGTTGCTGTTTCTTTGTTTGTTTTCATTTTAACCTAAATATTCCTGTGTTTATTTCCTTTGCTGTTCTTGTTATATTTCTTGCCCACTTGAAAAAATCACCATAATTGCCTTAAATGTTAAGGTCTTCAATAACAAAGAAGGTGAAAATTGTCACAGCCAGGATGTGCATAAGGAGACATGATGGCTAAATATAATGCATTATATTGGATGGGCTCTTGAAACAGAAAAAGACATTGTATAAAAGCTAAGGAAATCTGAATAAACTATGAACTTCAGCTAATAATAATGTGTCATTAATTGTGACAAATGTGCCACACTAATGTTTAATTTAATAATAGGAGAAATTGGGTTTGGAGTATATAGGAACTCTTCTCTATCTTCACAATTTTTACATAAATCCAAAACTATTGGAATACTAAAAAGTTCTTTAGTTTTAAAAATTACTTTCTTTTCCCTAAAAGTATATATGGAAACATTCTTTGAAAATGTATTCTTATTTCTTATTATATATTCAAATGTTTATAGCATTGCTTCACATCCATTCACACAAAACTGCTTAATTTTTACCACTTCTCTTAATTCCTGGCCTAAATTATAACTTTAAAAAAATAAAAATGTTCTCAGTAAGTCTTTGATACTTTGCCCCATACTCTCTCTCCCTGCCCCCTCTCTGTTTTTCTTTCTGCTTCTCCCCACCCCCACCTTCCCACCTCTTTAAATGGTATCTTATACTTCAGATCTCCCCTATGTTAAGATAAATTTCCCCTTGCCACTGCTATCACTCTTTAGTTACCTCCCTATCCCTTCTCTTTACAGAGATTTATTCAGTTACCTGCTTTGTTCTCTTTTATCCTCTCTTCCACCTCAATCGTTTCTCCTGGCTTTTGACTCCCACCTCTGATCATTCCATTGACATTGTCCTTGCAAAGTTCATCTTCCTGCCACTAAATCCAATGAACACCTTCAGTGCACGTCCTCTCAGCATCACTGGCACAGTTGACTTCTCTGTTCTCCTTAAAGCTTATCTTCACTTTTTTTTTTTTTAAGAAAACAAACAATGCACTTAAAACCACCAAAACTTGATATCTTAGCTTAACCACAGGCATATTGAAATAAAGTATGGGCATCATTGTAAAACCTGTGTTTACACAGTAAGCTTCATAAACCAATTTAAAATTAAGGCAACAAGGAAAAAAATCTACAAATTCAGATACAAAAGTTCTTAAATTCTAAATATTAAACACCTACATAGATACCATTTGATTAGCTGTCAAAATTGTGAATGTTCTCAAAATATCAAGAAGAAAGTTCTAACAAATATTTGCCTTGCTATAGTAATGACCTATGTTTCCTGATTTCAGGAAAATATGAAGATACAAATATTTTTACAATTAACATATGAAAATCTTAATTAACTAAAATGGATATCTTAGTTAGTTTCTCCATAGGCATTTAAAAAAAAATAAAAGTAATCATCGTAAAGCCTGTTTGTACAATGTTTTATAAAACAATTTAAAATTAAAGCAAGGAAGAAAAAAAATCTATAGATACAGATATCAGAGTTTCTTCCCTTGATTTTTATTGCAACAAAGTCTTCTGATTCTTCTCCACCTAAATAGTAGACTTCCTTCTCAGTCACTTTATTTCCTCTTCTCTTATGGACCTTTACTTTGGGGGTCGGAACTCCTAAGGATTTAATCCAAGGCCGTCTTTTCTTCTGTGTGTATTCTTTCCTAAATTTGTCTGCCCACTTCCACTCTGCAAATGATTCCCAGACTTACTAGATCTGACCTATCATTTGACTTCTTGGATCAGAGCCAGCTTCATGGGAGTGAGAACTGTGTGGTCTCAGTGTTCAGAAGGATCCTATGCTCAGAAATGTCGTGTGCTTGACTTGATTCTCTGTGGTCCCCATCTTGAAATTCTCCATACTTTTTGAACAAGTGGCCTCACATTCATTTTGCACTGGGCCCCAGAAATCATATAGTTGGAATGAGGACAAAAATCCATGCCTTCTTGCAGCTTATATTCTTGTGTTCTATACTTTTTTTCTTGAACTATGTGTTCTTAAAATATATTCTGTGATTATGACTTTGAGTAATTCGTAACTCCTCATTCATAAATAATGAGATTTTAAAGATGGTGTAAAAAGAGAAAATTCTAAAGTATAAGTCATAAGTAGCTTTCAGGGGGTAGAATTTAAGACTTCATTTTTTAATTTATATTTTAGAACATCAGTTACAGAGGATAAGCTCTACCATTCAAAACCAAAATCTCATCTCCAGCTATGTCATTAGCCCTTTGGATGTGACTCAGCATCTGACAGAAGACAACTTCATCTTCCAAGGAAAGTCGGGGAGTGTAGCTGCTAACTACACTACAGAATATGTGAAATACTGTTTGCTGCCATTCAAAACATTCTCATTAAGGAAAGATAAAACATCTTGTAAATGTTAGCATCTTCCACACCAAGTAGCATAGCTTTGCACTTAGCAGTACCTGAGAATGTTTGATAGATAAATATATGGATGAACGAATGAGGTGAAGAGGATTGATGGTTTCTAAAGTTTATATTCTAAAGTTCTAAAGTTCTTTTTCCAGTATAAGAACTCACACCACTTCCTTGGACCCTTGGGAAATGTCAAAATTATCCTTGTCTAGGGTGGGCCACAGGGGCTCAGCAGGCAGACTTCTCACCTGTCATGCCAGAGACCTGGGTTCAATTCCCAGTGCCTGCCCATGCAAAAAAAAAAATCCTTGTCTGAAGGAATCTCAGCCAATTCCATCTTATTCTTTGTATTGTTTGCTAGAGGTCATGTCTTCAGCCTACTGACTAAATATAAACACAGAATAAGAAATTTATTCCAACAAGTCCTCAAACACATTTTGTTAGAGCTGTGATCCCAATAACAGCTTTAAGATCCCAGAAAATGAAACTCAAGCCTGTGACCTTTCAATAGTATTTGTTTCCAGAATGATGGCTATTTATATTTGAAAGGTTCTGTACCAGAAATAAATCTAACATATTCATATCAGCTTCAATAAGAATAACTGAGGGCAAAGTTATGGGGCTTCATAAATCACTGTGAGAAAGATCATCTGGAACTTGAAAATAGACAAAAATTATTGGGTATTCTCTCGGGGCTGGGCTTGCATGTTTGATTGATTTTATATTGTCTGGCCTATTTTCCAACTCCATTGGGAAAGAGGCTGATTTGTCAATTTTTGTCTAGTAGAGATGCAAAAAAATTCTGAACAGTGGATCAGGTAAACTAAAACATTATAGTTTATTGTAACCAGCTTGCATCAACCTCAGTAAGATCATTTTAATATTCTTCTGTTAATCTGACTATAAATAACTGGCTTCTAAAATGCTCTTTAGGCCAGTTTTACCAACTTACAGGTTCTCTCATTACTATAATGACTTCAATAAAATATTTGACATATGACCATGTGTTACATATTAAGATTTCTCTTTATCAGCACACATACTGAAAGTGGAGCCATCCAAAAATATATTATTATGAGCCCAACACAATTTGTACATGTATGAATCAATCAATATTTTTATGCTACCTTCTCTACAAAGCTGATTCTTGCAACTTGAAGCAGTATCTCCCTCCTTTAAAACTACAGTTGTATTTTATCTAGACCTCTCCTTACATGAGATAGAATTTCTTATAATTTGCAAAGAATGAAGTGTCACTTGTAATCTAAAACTGTGACTTTTTTTGTCTGCATAAATCTTTATTATGAAACCATATATATACTGTTACACTATTATTACTATTATTATTTATAGGATCATTACAATTTTATGATTTGTCTCGCATATCAAGACATCAACAAGATTTTTCCATGCCTAGACTCATTTTAAGAAACTTCTCTAATAGTTCATTTTATGAATGAGCTGTGATTTATTTAATCGATCATCTACTGATGAACATTTAAGTTGTTTTTAGCTTCTCGCTACTTTGAGAAAGTGATGTAACTTTGCATATTTTCAAAATGCTTCTGGAGTATAACTTCCTAGAAATAGAATTGTTGGCTCAAATTTGAATTTGGCTGCCTTCTCTGTTTTGGGTATTTCAAGGACAAGGCTTGCCTTCCCCAGCCCTAAATTTACCTTACAACTCAATTCGTTTAACAGCATGTCTACATTTTTTGAATTTCATATTCCTGGGAAAGGAAGTCTGAGTGGTCCATCATGGAGAGAGTGTTTGCCCCCACTCCACAGGAAGCAGTGGGATCATGTAGTTCTAACTTGGCTGTATCGCCTCTCAGAGAGGAAGCCTGTCTATCGATCTATCTATCATCTCTATAAAGCAATAAAAACACTGGTATATAAATCAATATCAACAGTTCGTCTCTTTCTGGGGTATACTGAATGTAAGTTACTTTCACAATCATTAAAAAAATGAGACCATCGATTTTGCTAAAAAAATAATAATAATAAAATTTCAACGGCTTCCCTTATTACACAAGACAACATATAAACTTCTTAGATGTCACAATAATTCCCGTCCCCATTTGGCTCCAACCTACATGTCCAAGTTCAGCCTCATCATCTCCTTCAGTACACTCTGTCCCACACCTACACCGAAATGCTGTGGTTTCATTAGCATGTCATGTACTTTCATATGTTTATAACTTTGATCACACTGTTCCCTTTGCCTAAAATTCTTTCTCACTGTCTTCACTTGGAAAAATATATAATAAGATCAATCTGACTGTGAAAGACAAACTAAAGAGATATCTTCTATGTGAAGCTATTTTTCTGTCCCCACTTTTAAAAATATAGCACAGCCTAGAGACTAATTGTGCATTTCTTTTCAATGTCTTATTCCTTCCTATCCTCTGCAATTAAAAAAATACATAATAATAATAAATGGACGAGTGAGTATATGAATATAAAACATGTCATGTACAGGATTGGCTACATGCTCACTGTTTATCCTAGCCTGTATACAATAGTCTTTTGTCCATTTTCCATACCTTATTTCCTGTGAGATTATGCCTTTTATAATGTATGTGGCTGCACGCCTTCTTCTTCCCCCTTCACTGTTTCACCCTTGCTTGACAATTCTTCTACCAAATCAGTCTGTTTTCAAGAGAGAACTCTAGTTGTTTTATGAGGATCCTCTTTCTCTGAAGTCTTTCAACACTTTCCACTTCTCTCTCTCCCAAGAACTTCCTTCAACTTTAGTCCTTCCCCTCCCAGATGCTCTGCCTGATTGCAGAATATGTAGCATCTTGACAAGTTACACAGATGTCTGAGCTGTCATGTAGGTAGAGTAGCAGAGTCTCTCAGTACTTTCCTTCCAACTTCTGATGGCATAAATCTAAGTGTGTCAGAGTTCCTTTTTCTATAAGAGTATTGATTCTCAATAGCCAAGGGAGATGGAGGGAGTATATGGGGTACTATTCCTCAGGGACAAAAGACCCAATATTTATTAACCTCCCAACTGTTAGATATATGACCAACCCCTAGCAAATATTCCAAGATCTTCCCCCACCCTTGATTTCCAAGAAACCCATGCAGCCCACCCCAGCCCTTGGCAGTTACAGCTCCAGCAGCTGCAATCTTGCAATAACCTCCCCTTACCCAAAATCTGCCCTAGGGCAGTTATGGAGGTACCTAATTTGTAAACCCCACAATGAAGAACTGTCAACTCCCCACGTAGCCTTCGGCTTCTAAGCCAACCAAGGAGAACCTGCCAACTTCCCACTCCCAAGCTAGGCAAAGGAAATCTGCCACCTCCTTTTCCCTACCTCCCACCAGTGGTCCTATATAAACTAGACCCCATCCCTTGCTCTGAGCTGTCCCCATCTCAGGCTTCAGCCCGCCTGGGCACAGCCTCACCATAAAGCCCCTTTGATTGAGTTTCAGTCTCTTTTCCTCCCTCCTGGTCGGAAAAAAAAAAACCCTATCATTTTGATGTTGAAACCCAGGAGACTTGGTCCTACTAAAAGACCACCAAAATGGAAAACTATTAGAAGCCTGATGGTCAGCCCCCTACCAAGTTCTTCTTACTACCCCCACTGCAACCAAACTATGGGACTGGCTCACTGGTTCCACACTTCTAAACTTAAGAAAGTGCCACCTGGCAGCGAAGATGCTGAAGGCCCCTGTTACAGGAGCACACCAGTCCCACCACTGAAACTAAAGCTGTCACAAATTCCAGAGGAAAGGGAACCACATGTGTCAGAGGCATTAGCATCCCCCAGGTCATGTCCCTTGACACTGATGCCTGCTGCACCACGTGGCCCCTTCTCGCATACCTTCTCCTGACCATCGTTCTCTTCACCCTTGTGCTTCTCACATTCTTCTGTTATCCCCTGGGTGCCTGAATAACCTGTCCAGACACTCAGAAGCACCAATAATACCATATATATATATATAAACCCTCTACATCCCACACCCCTCTTCTTCCCAAAAACACTTAACTTCTAACACCTTCTACTTGTTAATCCTTAACCTCATCGCACAAGTCTCTCACAAACTGCGTACAGAAAAAGACCACCAAACCTTTGTCTGGGAAGCATACCCACAAGGAGACCTCATAGATCACACCTGGGACCAAGTTACTGAATGGCTGAAACCATGAAATCAACCAATATAGTACAAATAATAACCCTCCTTATTACCTTAACAGACCCCATCACCCTTTAATCCCCACCATTCAATACATCGCCAAAGTAACTAATCAAACCAACTGCTGGATCTGTCCAAATGCCACTCACACCACCTCTCTATCCCTCTCTGCCTTCCCCTTAACTCCAGAAACCCTTCTCTCCATAACACCACACTACATGGATTTACAATTGCTTTCAGTAATAGGACACTCCCAGGAATAAACTTCCCTCTACTAGGAATTGAAAACCTTCTAATAAAGTTTTCTAGAAACTCTTGAACCAATAGTGACCACCACCAACCTAATGGATAAAGCCTACTTCTGCTTCATACATTCATCTCAGGATCCCAAAACTACTCTCCTAGGACACCTAGATCCATCGTATTGCAATCATACTTTACTCCTCAACACAACATTCCTAAAATGGGTCCCCTCTGGACCTCCAAATACCTCAACTGATGACTACAACAACGCTGCTCTACTGTTCTGGGGAGATAACTTCTGAAATGACTCAAAAACTCACATTGAAGAAGTTTTATCATATAACAGTTCTCAACATGGAACTGAACTCTTTGGTATTGGAACATGCTCGGGCCAGCTCTTCTCTTCAATATCTCAGAAGATATACCAGAAAATAGACATTCCCTATCCTAGGCCCCAAAAGTAACCTCTTCCAACTCATTTTTTGTGATTTACTCTTTCAAAGTTCACAGTAAACACTCAATATATAAGAGTCATCCTACCCCCACTTTGTGCGGACGTAAATTCTTCTTAGGTATCAAAGTCATAAATCCTAAGGACCTGTCTATCCTAAGCTCCTTTAGATGTTCCCAATTCCAAGGACCTAAACTACCCACTCCCTCATGGGAACAGGATACTACTTTCTAGGTGGAAACACAGCATACCTTATCCCAAGGGTGATGGTCTGGTACCTGTACAGTTGTCTCACTACTCCTAGATGCAGCCATCCTAGACACCAAAGACATGGCTTCCTCTGGACCAATCCCAAACCTTTGGTCCTTTCTTGAAAGCTCTGTCCGTCCCCATAGACCCACATGATATAAAAGAGGAAATCCACACTCAGCAGACATCATGTACACCATAACCCAATCCTAGAAAAGCCTGGAATAGGGCACACAGTAGTTAAAAGTCTCTTTTGGTTTGCTAGAAGTACACCGCTAGAAGAATCCATATTCAACATATCCATCATGATGCAACAATCATGGAATGCCACAGTACAAGCTATAAAAAAATAATAAAAGTCAATTGATAGCTTAGTCTCTGTAGTTTTACAAAGCAGATAAGCACTAGATATCCTAACTGCAGTGGCAGGAGGTACCAGTGCATTGTTAAATGAAACCTGTTGCTTTTGCATTAACACCCCCAGGACAGGTAGAAGAAAACCCAAAAATCTTAAAAGATAACATAGAAATAATAAAGAGGGCACAAGAGAATGCCACATATGACAACTCATCATGGCCAAGGTCTATTCTATCCTATTTCTCCTCTCCTCTGCAAACAATTTTAATTCCACTTTTAATATCCCTCTTCATAATTCCACTACTCCTCATGTTAGGGCCCTTTCTCTTACAACTTATTAGCCAGCTTCATTTGCAGGACTGTCCAAGCAATGACAAATCAGGTTGTCGGCAAAATGCTATTCCTCCAAAAAAAACACCAGTACCAGCCACTGCCCTGTGACGAAATGTAGGGACAGCTCTAATCCCTCCACCAACTGGAAGGAGATACAGAAGACAAACCTTCACCCATCAGCATCCAAGAAAACTAAAAGCAAAACTAGTCAGTGTTGGCTAGAGTGGTGAGGAGAGAAGCCTAACCAGGTTCCATGAATTATGGTGATTGGAAATTATTTTTTAAAGAGAAGTGATGCTTCACACATTGGGTAGTAAAAGAAAAAGGCTGGAATGTTAGGCAGAACCCCTTTCCCCAAGATGTGACCAACCCCTAGCAAATATTCCAAGAAATTTCCCCCACCCATGATTTCCAGGAAACCCACCCAGCCCACCCACGCTATAGTGACATGACTTTTCTTACACTCCGGCAATTATAGCTCCAGCAGCTGTGAGCCTGTGATAACCTCCCCTTACCCAACATCTGCCCTCTAGCAGTTATTTCAGTGGTGTTGAATTTTTAAATACTGCCAATAAAAAGCCCCACTTAGGCCCCTGTTTTTGAACCAATCAATGAGAACCCGCCAGCATCCCACTCCCAAACTAGACAAAGAAAATCCACCACCTCCCTTTCCCTACTTCTCACCAACCATCCTACATGAGCTGTAGCCCTTCCCCTTGTCTGGGCTATTGCTATCTCAGGCTTCAGCCTGCCTGCCCATAGCCTCACCATAAAGCTCCTTGGATCGAGTTTTGGTCTGTTCTCCTCCCTTCTGGTTGAAAAGACCTATCACCTACCACCTTCCAAATCCAGTATCTATTATGCTACATCTTTTTTTCCCCTTCTCAAATGAAGAAATGGTTCCTAGCAGCTAATTAATTAATTAGAAAATTAATATAAGAGAAGGTACAGATGTACACAGTAATTGGGAAAAAAGTAAAATACTTTTTAGAATAATGGAGAAGAAAGAAGATAAGCCACACGTCTCTTATTAGCCATGAAAAGGTTAGGATCAGATTTTATAAGTCAGTGTTGGCTAGAACCTAACCAGGTTCCATGAATTATGGAGATTGGGAATTATTTTTTAAAAAGAAGTGATGCTTCACACATTGGGTAGTAAGCATATAGTACAACTAAACCCCAGAGAGAGGAAATTTCACAGATGTAAATATGTTAACAGAAAAAGATCTGTAAATGAAGTATCTATAATAGATACTTAAAGGGAAACCAGAGAATTTCATAAATTTGGAGGTAGTGCTAAAGGTAACACCCATTCCCTTCTATCTGAAACAATGCCTGGTGCTTCAGAGACCGAACATGGGGTGAGGGCAGGGGCCGGGGTATGGATCTGTTCTGGGAGGCATGTCTTTGATGATAAGACTAATCTTGCAGGTAAAACATTACAAGAGACCAATGCTCTCATTCTAACAACCCAAAGAAGCTGAATAAAAATACTGCAAAAACATGATTTTCTTTTTAACCCTTAAGAAGGCTGAGGATAAGATACAAAGAAACTGCAGGAAATAGAAAGTCTTTCATAGAAGAGACACACTTTCTTCCTCTCCACCAAACAGCCACAGGAACAGGAGGAATGTGTGATAGGCAGGAAAAAGGAGAAACCAGCTGAAAGCTTACAGAACTCTTAACACTGTGTAAACTGGCATAATCGATTAGATTTCCAAGGAGCCCTAGCCACAAGATGATTTCTGCATCCATCCACCCTCCGCATGTTTCCCACAGGACTTCACAAAGTGCTCAGAGATCATTCACTCAAGGTGAGAACAGGACAAAGAGAGCTGGGAGACACTGCCTGAGGCACATGGAGCTGACTCCACAAGCACATCAGCTGCCCTTCATAAGCAAGGGCAGGGGAACTAACAAAACAGAACAACAGGTTCTACAGGTCTCCTTACGTAATTGTACTAGAGTTGGAAAATGTTGAAGGTGAGTCACAAATATTATTAGGGTGAGAGGTGAGGAAATAGAAAGGAAAAAGGAGAACCATAAGAAGCCCAGCCTTCTCAAATGTTAAAATTAATAAAAAGAAATGATAAAATATCTGCTACTTCCTAGGAGCTTAACTTCATTACTTTGTTACAACAGGCTTGCAAAGAAAGCATTGTTTTCTTGACGCTAAGTGAACTGACTTTTGGGGAATGTAGAGCTCTTGACCAAAGGTACCATAGAGAGGGGAAAAAGCAGAGCTTGATGCACACTGAAGTCCATTTCTGCTTTGCTTTCTTTGTGATGGTTACCTTGGCTCAGTTATGATGTCCAGTTGTTTGGTCAAACATTGGCCTTGTTGCTACCGTAGAGAAGAGATTACTGTCTACAGTCAGTTGACTTCAGTAAAGGAGATTATTCTCAGCAATGTGGGTGGGCTTCACCCAATCCCTTGGATGTCCTAAAAGCAAGAATGGAGTATTTCAAGAATCAGAAGGAATTCTGCCTCAAGACTGCATCATCCACTCCTTCTTGGCCTGCCCTATAGACTGAGACTCAAGACTTCAGCTTCACTCCTCCCAGAACGCCCAGCCGCCAACTCTGATCTGCTGTAGGGACTTCACACTTGACAGCTCTCAAATTACATCAGCCAATTCCTTATAAGAAATCTCTTTATTTATATATGTATATACACACATACACACCCAAATACATATATAACATATATTGTATATATAGTATGCATATATACTAGTATATAGCATGCAATACACTTAGATCCTATTGGTTCTGTTTCTCTGGGGAATCCTGACCCCTAATACACACTCCACTTGAGTTTTCCCGGCACCAGCTAAACTCATGTGAGGGTTCCTGGTGCCCAAATATTCACACGTGGTGACATTACATACCATTGTAGTCTGGGTCACAGACCTTTTGACAGTCTACATATTTAGATTGTGTCATTCTCAAAGTTCCCTCAAACATTTTGATGAGAATGAGTTATTAATTAGTCTTATGGCAGGAAATATTTTGAAATCAGATACTATTTTTTAAAGCGATGAACACAGACATATTTGACCATTTCCAGGGCTGACTTAATATATCAATACATGGCCACCAATGGATTTCCTTGGCCTGCTACTTTATCTTAGTGTTACAAAGTTGATTGCCAATGATTCTTCTCATGTACCAATAGCTAACACTTACTGAATTTTGCCCCAGATCAAAGCGTGTGTTAGGCACTTACAAAGATTATTTCATTTAATGCTCACAAAAGATTGATAAATTAAGTTATATTATACTCCTTATTTATGACGCAAAGGAGGCTTAGCGTCTAAGTTAGCTTTCCTAAGACTGTACAGCCCAAACTATATTGAGACCTTACTGTGGATTCACAGAGCATTGGATTAAATCATATACTTAGCATTGCGAACATTAAGATGATGTCATCTCACTTAACGAAAATGCCATTTATAGAACAAATGCATCGAAAGCATCATTCTGTGAGCAAAATTAGAACATGAAGAAAATAGTTCAGCAAAATGGTATGGTTAGAATGTTGCTTCAGGTGGAATTTTTTTATTCTACATTGCAGAAGCCAGCTTTAATTTAAGAATGGTAGAAACCCTAAACTATTCAAGTTATGGCCAGGATATCCAGGTCTTTTTAGGTAAAACCAAGTCAAATACATAAAAACAGTACAATGTACATGTACAGGTATTGGCCATTAACAGTGCATAGTCTTTCCACTCAGCGTGACTGGACCATTTTTATAGTTTTCATCAGAGATAATGGTTGTATCCATGGCAACAGATACTACACTTGCATCGCATTGTTATAAAACTCCAGGCTTACAAATTTCATTTATCCAGATTAACAAATATATAGCCTTCCTCTTATTTAAACAAAGACATAAACAAGATTCTATACGAATATGAAAAGTGATTCAGTATTTTAAGGTTCATTTTTGTTTTGTTTGTTTTATATAAACAAAGGAGATATAAAATATTTGTAAGACCTTTGAGTATAAGTATTTTCCCATTACATTAAAATTTACCTTGCTCTACTTCAAATTTGGTTTTGTTAATTTCAAGTATAGCCACTTGTGTTTGGCTCTTTTAAAACATTAATATGGGTTCAATTTCTGACATCAGTTGTTTTCACTAGTCTTTTGCATAATACACCACAAACATGCCATTTAAGTGCTCTCAGCCAATTAGCCTTAGTACCCACTTACAGACCTCAAATTAGAATATCCTTTTTCAATTTTAATAGTCTTGTTTTGAAAAATCACATTTCTCAAATGATATTATTTTAGTTACCGAAAAATGACATATATTCTGTTGCCAGTAACACATGCTGATTTCTCTTCCTGCCTCTAAGATGTCATCCACTTCTGAGCACTTGAGGACATGGAGGCTGGAATCAGCTGGGTCCCCCCACACCCTGGCAGAGAAACACCTTATCCACCGCTTTCTTCTTGAGAATGCTGTGATGTCAGAGACCCACTTGCAACACCTCCAGAAATTCTTTTACTGTGCTAACTGCCTGACCTGTCTTTCTCTAGCCATGACTTTCCTTTCTAAAGGTCTATGGGGAGGAGGCCTGGGGGAGGTAAAGGAGGTTTGTAGAGAGAAAGGGAAAAGCATGTCTTAACATTTGTGTGATTGAGGTTTATATGCAGGGAAAAAGCAGCATTTTAAGATTTTGTCTGTAGAGCCATGACTTACACAGTTTTCTGACTAGATTCTTTCATGCATATATGTATATGGTGATGGCAGAGGACTAATACTTCTTTGTTTATGACTGTTTTTTAAATGGCAGTGGAAACTGTGGGGCAATAACAAACCATTACTATACTCGAACTGTGCCAAACTCATCCCAAGCCAGGGAAATGAGGGTAGGGTCTACAACTAAGCAGAAGCTGAAGGCTATGAAAAAAAAAAATGGTAGTGACAGATCAATTTCATTAGCCCTTGGGACCCTCAGAGATTTAAGGCATCATGGAGTACCAGAAACTGGCGACTGTTGCATGGTAAACTATTTGAGGAGTGATTTAAAGACAACAGCTTGGAGGAGCAAACTGTCAACATGACAAAAACCTCCTTTCCCATCAACTTGCAGTCTTCCTATCAATTTGCAATGACTTCCTCACCATCTGACAAGGTCTGTGGATATACTGTTTTTACGTATGGACAGGTGTGTGTGAAAATGGTGAAAGAGAAAATAGTTCTATCAGTTAATGAACTACTGATTAACTAAAAATGTAGAGACGGAAATAAAGCCCAAGCAAAAAATAATCTGCAATACAGAAGAAAAATCATCTGTCAAAACACGAAGGTCCAGGACACAGAGAGGATGGATGGCTCGTGCCTCAGTGAAGCCTCATCCTGGGTGAGGGTCTGACAGTAGGTGAGAGTCCAGGTTCTAGGTCCCAGTTGGTATGTCACACTCTATCCACATTCCTGCAAGCCACCCTGAGGACCCCCACAGCAGCAGCCGCCATGCTACTTACAAGTACGTCCCAGGCATTGCATGGGATCCCGATTGCTCAGCACTTTTCAGCAGTCTAAGGAGGTATTACTAGACTCCCACACACCCAACAGTTTAATCTGCATAAGAACCTGGCAAGTTTTACACTACTGCCCACATTTCATAAGAGAGGAAACTGTGGCTCCAGAGATATTCAGTATGAACCAAGGCTGATGCAAATCCAAATCAGACACTTCACATGCACCTTAAAGTCTTTATATGGTGCTGTCCATGGTTATGAATCTGGAGGTCAGGACGCCTTGAGGCTTCCTGCCTTGAAAATAATTCATTTTCAAATAAAAAGGCATTCATGCACATATTTATTTTATTCATACATTTATTCATGCATGTGAATAATATACATATATGTATTACTGATTTCTTAAAAAAAAAACAAACAAGCTACTCCATACACACATACTATGCTCCTCACCATAGCTGTTCATGAAGTTAGAAATAAACATCCATAAGTAAGTGAAAAGCTGGAAATTCATGTCAGAAACAGGTTAACTCCAAATGTCAAGTAGAATAAGATAAAATTTTTGCATAAGTGCAATCATATGTACTATCTTGAGATAAGAGCATTTTTTATATTGAAAGATGTGTATACTGACTACGTCATTAAATGAAATTGTAGTAGATACTAGGGGATGAGATCTCATTACTAATGTTAAAAAAAACTTTTAAAACTATGTTACTGCATCCATGGTATTCAAAATGTGATGAAAAGAGAAAAAGTGTCATAAACTATGAGGAAAATTTATGTTGGAAGAATTAAAAAGAATAGCCAAGAAATGCCATGACCAAACTTCATGCTAAACTGTAATATGCTATTAATTTCAGCAATAGATTGTGAGCTCATGAGTGTTAGGAATGAAATAATTTATTTTTTTATTTTGGGCCCCTCTTCACTCCTATTACTTAGCACAGTGACTGGCATAAAAGGCACATACAAAGTGTGTAATGAATAACTGATTTATATGAATTAAATAATTTAGATTCATCAATCTAAGATAATGGTAGGCTCTGTCAAACACCCACTATCTAACTCCAAATACATGCACAGGAGATGAATGGCTATCAGAAGAGAAATGTTATTAGTCAGTGGGTATTAGTATATAGAAGGATGACTAGGAAATATGTGAAGTTCTGGAATACCTAACTATGTTGTATATGCCTATAGAAGTTTGCAGTAGGCAATTAGAGCAAGCAGTTTTCATACCATCAAGTAACATTGAAAATCATCTGAGCAGCAAGGTTAATTTCAGAAGAAGGACCTCAGTCAGGGTTAGTAAAACTGTTAATAGTGTTTTTATCTTTTTTCAGCCAAACATGAGAAAAGGTAGAATTATTGTTTTTCTGTGCAGGATTTTTTTCTAAAGCTAAGAAGTAGTTTTAGTTTCTTTTGGTATCATTGCATTCCCCTGTAAAGTCAGAGCTATTAACTGGGCAAAATCTTAGTGACCTCAGGGGCTTTACTCAAACATGGACATTAATCCTCCATCTTCTGATGGAATTAGCTTTCAGCTAAGCCTGCATTTCAAATGGCATGGCTCTCTCACAGATGTGGAGAAAAGAGAAACACACACACACACCCACAAGGAAAAACAGCTGAGACCGTTGCATGGCTTGCTGCTCTCCAGGATTTTCTGAATCTGCTACTGTCTGCAGCTCTTCCTTTCAATAGAAAAAAATAAAGCAGTGGAAAAACAACATGAGAAATTGTCCAACTTTCTTTTTGCAAGTTTTGAGACATAGTAGTCAGTGGCTGGGAAGCAGGCAAACACTATGCTCCCCAACTATAGCTTTTGGGTGCCATGATGGTCTAAAAGGGTGCAAGCATTACTGGACCTGTGACCCCACAGAGAAGTGGATTTATCCAATATGACACCTTTTTACAACCATAGGGAGAGTTGTAAAGAGTTTTTGTTATGTGAAAGTGACAATTGCTTTCACTGGGGGGAGGTATTGTGATGTGCTTAGATAGAGAAATGTCTTGTTATAATTTTCACAAATGAAGGAGCAGCAGGATATGAGGAGAGAGCTCTCAGTTCTTGTCCTCAATCCCATCACAAGTGGTAGCCTTCTCCCATGTGAGTCTGGCAGATTGGGGTGACTGTGGGCAGGAAAAAGGGATAAATGAAGTAACTTACTTTCATTTTACTATTCTTATCCTGCCGAAATATTTCCTCTGTCAAATGAAAATAATAACAGCAATACCAATCCTTGCCAGTGTAGGACGATGAGATAAAGCAATGCATTCATTAATACCTAGGCTTGACATTATCATAAGACCAGGTCCTCAGCTCCACATTTCCAGAGGTGAGGAAGAAGGAAGCATCTGAGATAGGTGTGGATATTAGGCTGGGGAGGACAAACAGACAATTGAATGTGTCACTAGACTGGTCCATGGACAAAGGGTGTGGTTATTAACTGAGTGAATGTTAGACACGCAGAATGCACATTAAAGTTTGAGATACACTGTGAGATCATGATATTCCAAAAACAGAGCAAGTTCAGACATTGTTTAAGAAAGCATTGCCCTGTAGACATATTAGATCCAGCAATGGAAGAAGTCCAAAGGCAGCAGTAATTCTAGAAGGTGGGTCGGCAGGCAGGCACGCTGATTTCACAGACATATTGCCCAATGAGGGTAGGACACCTGCATGAATTCAGTCTTCTTCCCTCAGTGAGTGATCAGGTTCTTCACAAGAGGAATGAGTCCCATTTTGAAGGCTGGAATTCAAGTCATGGGTCCGTTACTAAGCAAAGAATTAGAATACTAGTTATGGTAAATGCAGCTTTGTGCAGATGTACTGATAAGAGTTTTTGAGCTTGAGAGGATTTTGAATCTTGAGCCTCAGAGTTTATTCAAACATCTTAAGCACATCCTTGTCAGATCTGACATATTTGCAGCCACTCTTACTTCCATTAATCATCAAAGGTTGTTGCTGAAGATCCTGACATACTTCTTCCTCTATTGAGGATTGTGTCTCCAATCAGAAGACAGGAGACATAGATAGAGTTCACAGGAATTCGTAGAAGATAAGGCAAAGAGGAGCAAGGACAGTAAAGGCTAATAAAGTAACCATTGTATTATAGAGTAAGTAGTTGCCATGTATTTAGAACCAATTCCCTCGACCATCATCAGTACTTTTACTATGAAACATAAGATTTTATGAAAATGTTATAAGAAAAAAGTTGTCACTGGCTGTTGGAAAATTAGAGAACATAGAGGGTCCTTCTTATGATAGTTAATCCTGGATGTGCAATAGAACACCAAAGAGACTTTTTAAATGTCCAAGCCAGCATTCCATAGAGGTGAGAATTAAGGTGCAACCAAGATTGACAACTATTGTCTCACAAGATCCTTTGCTATCTTGGAAAGAGTTGTTAAGGTCTATCAAAATTTATTTTATTTTCAACAAACAGAAGCATTTATGACTCCTCTAGTTGTTTAACCAAATGTTCCAAGATTCTTTAGCTTTCTGATAATCGCTAACAACCTACCCAAGATTTGGGGGGAAGATTTGCAAAATTGAGAAGTCCATTTTTCCTATTCTTCCTCAAACTTTGTGGGAGTTGTAGCATTTTCAACAAAGTAACTGGATGGAATAGTAAAATTAGTATAATAGAACCTCTGGAGAGTACAATACATGCCTCCATGGTTTCCTATACATAATCATTTCATGCCTCTAAAACTGGGAGAAAATAAGATATATTTAGGAATATTTTATATAAAATGAAACTCAAAATTCAAAAAGATGTGGGTCTATTTTACAAAGATTAGTTAATCCAATATTGCCTAAGTCTAAAAATCTAAATACTTTGACTTGTTTTGCTAGATATACTTCTCTTTTGTAGAGTTCCAGTGTACTTTAGTGTATATAAGTCTCTGAAACTCAGCATACCATAGCCAAATATTTGAAAATAAAAAAGCAGCCAAAGGGGAAAAAAAAGTATGCTACAAAGGAGAGTAATGATAAGAATGACATTTGGCTTATTAGAAATGGGAGGAATGTCTTTAAAGAACTGAAAGAGAAAAGCTTCCTATCAGTACCCAACTCTCTATATTCCACAAAAATATTACTTAAATAAAAATAAAAATGTTTTTAGAAAGACAAAATCTGAGAAAATGTCTACTATAAGAAATACCAATACACATGTTTCAGGATGAAGGAAAGCAAGTGGAAGTTCAGGTGTGTAGGAGGGAAGGATGAGCATCCGACTTGGTAAATATAAAGTACCCAAAACATAGTAAATATACTAAAAATGCTTGCTATTATTATATTAGGTACATTGTATTTAAGAGCTAACATTTAGACCATATATAACCTTTGTGAGTTTTATATGGATAAAAAGTAAACATTCATTTTGCAAGTGGATTACTGGTAAAGTATGTTTTTAATATATCAAAGTTTAATTCAACACTGTCTGTACAAGGAACCTTGAATAGGGCATTGGATTTTGTTGGTTTGTCCAGGTTAGTGTGATACCCTGATAACTCCCAGAGTGATTTGAACAGTGACTAAAGAAGTATTTGCAAAATCCTCTTGGGGGAAGGGGGAGAAGGGGGGAAAAATTCAACTTCCCTATTTGGAGAATTCCTGATATACTCACAAACAGTGGGGACAACCAGTCAATAGGCTGAGCCCTAGATCTTGGGGGTTGCCCCTATGAAACACATCCCTGCAAAGGGTAGACTAAACCTAATTAAAATTATGCCTAAGAGTCACCCCCAGAAAACCTCTTTGGTTGCTCAGATGTGGCCTCTCTGTCTCTTAGCCAACAGGGCAAGTGAACTCACTGCCTTCCCCCGCTCTAGTAGGACATGATCCCCAGGGGTGTAAACTTTCCTGGCAACATGGGACAGAAATCCTGGCATAAGCTGGGACTTGGCATCAAGGGATTGAGAAAACCCTCTCTACAAAAAGGAAGAAGAGAGAAATGGGATAAAATAAAGTGTCAGTGGCTGAGAGAGTTCAGAGTCAAGAGGTTATCCTGGAGGTCATTCTTATGCATTACATAGATATCTCCTTTTTAGTTTATGGTGTACTAGAGTGGCTAGAGGGAAGTACCTAGAACTGTACAGCTGTGTTCCAGTAGCCATGTTTCTTGAAGATGATTGTATAATGATAGAGCTTTTGCAGTGTCACAGTGTGATTGTGAAAACTTGTGTCTGATGCTCCGTCTTTCTACGTTATGGACACATGAGTGAAAAATATGCATAAAAATAAACAAATAATAGGGGGAACAAAGGTTAAAATAAATTGAGTAGATTATAATACTAGTGGTCAATGAGAGGGAAGGGTAAGGGGTATGGCATGTATGAGTTTTTTCTTTTTCCTCTTTTATTTCTTTTGCTGGAGAGATGCAGATGTTCAAAAAAATGATCATGGTGGTGAACATACAACTATATGATTATATTGTAAGCCATTGATTGTATACCATGTATAGAATGTCTGTATGTCAAGAATGTTTGTATGTTTGTTTGTTGTTTACAATAAAAATATTTTAAAAAACAAGGAAGAGCAATGAAAAGAAAAGTTATTACCATTACTCTTTGAAAATTATCTCCTGACATTTTGCAATTGAAGTGTTTCGTTGTTTTAAAATTAGTAAAGGAGAGATATTTTCTTTCTAAAAATTGAGACTTTCAAAATATAAAAAATTTTATCAAAACTGATCATCATGCACACTTTAGCCTATATTTATTTTATCATCAGTTTACTTTCTAAGGGGTTTAACCATGATTACTTCCTTTTTATTTAAAATGCTGTCAGTTACAGAAATGAGTAATACGTCAAAATGGTTTTGACATATTACTCAAAAGCAACTCAACAAAACCCTGAATGTTGCTGAACTTCTTAAAATGTACCATGGCTTATTTTACAATTCTATATGCAAAGAAATTATTTTCCAGTGCACTTGGATAAACTGTACATATGACGTAGATGTGCATTTTTAAAACTTAATTCTTTACTTATAAAACCAGCAAGATAATTGATGACATCTAATGAGTTTCTGAATTTTGGGGTGAAAATAAAATGACAACCATTTAAAGCCCCACTTGAGTCTTCACCTACGTCTAATTTTAAATGGGATCAAAAGGGATCTTTTTCCCAACCTGACTGAATTGCAGCCAAGAGTAGTCCACTTAAATAGAGCTTTCCCAAATGTCACAAAGCCATTTTGCATATTAATTGGGATATGAGTGGTTTATTTGAGGTCAATGTCAGGGCTGTCTCCAGAATGGATAATTAATGACTTTTTTAAGACCAGACTGTCTGCCCTTTGAACAATAACATTAAGAATCATTTGTTTGTCTAGCTGCCTCATCGTACCAGCTGGAACAGACACTTTAATGCAATGTTCAGTTTAAGGAGAGAAGAATGATGTTACTCTTAGTAGATATTACCAATTCTCACTTATTTTCCTAAGAAGCAAGTGGTAAAGAAAACTAAAGTAAAGGAAACAGGAAAAGGCTAAAGAGTTATTAATTACCATAATTAACATTCCACGATGCTATTCCTATGGTTACATTTCAAAACCTTATTAGGAATAGGTAATGGTTCATTGCGGTTTTCCAGCTTCCCTCTAGTTGAGTGAGTGAATTCATTGGATTTGTGGTCTTGTTGTCTCAGCTCTCATCCTATATCAAATCAGTTTCAGTCACTTTTTTCTTCTGTCTTTTTTTGGTAATTTTTTAAATTAGAAAAGTGGTACATTTACAAAAAAATCATGCAAGAAATACAGAGCTCTCATATCACCCCCAAACACACCTACCATTTTCCCTATTATCAACTCTTTTCATCAGTGTGGTGCCTTTGTGACAATTGACAAAATAATATTATTATATTTATACCATTAAATATAGTCCATAGTGATTTATTTAATTCACTATTAAACAGTCTTATATTTTTTGTTTTTATCATATTTATTCTAGTAGCATGTATACTATAACCTAAAGTTTCCCATTTTAACCACTTCCAAATATAGAACTCAATGATGTTAATTATATTCACAATGTTGTGCCACTATCACCCCCATCCATTACCAAAATTTTCTATCACATGAGCTTGAAACTCTGTACCAATTAAGCATTAACTTCACATTCCCTACTAATATCCAACTCCTGGTAATGTACATTCTAGTTCCTGACTGTATGAATTTACTTATTCTTTTACAGCTGAATAATATCCCATTGTCTGTATATATCACATTTGGTTGATACTTTCATCTATTGATGGACACTTGGGTTGCTTCTAACTTTTAGCAATTGTGAATAATTTGCTATGAACTCAGTATACAAATATCTGTTTAAATTCCTGCTTTCAATTCTTTTGGGTATATACCTAGAAGTGAAATTGACAGGTCATATGATAATTGCAAACTTCTTTCTAAGGAACTGCCAAAGTGTTTTCCACAGTGGCAGCACCATTTTACATTGCACATTTTTAAATTGACAAATACTTTCTCCTATTCTATAGGTTGTCTGTGTACTTTTATGAGGAAGTCCTTTGAAGCTCAAAAGAGTTTTCAATTTTGATGAAGTCCCATTTATCTATTTTTTCTTTTGTTGCTCATGCTTTTGGTGAATTCTAAGAAACCATTGCCTAATACAATCGCCTGAAGATGCTTCTTTTTGTTTTGTTTTTTTTTCTAGGAGTTTTGCATTTTGGTTCCTCTATAAAGTCTTTGATGCCTTTTGAATTAATTTTTGTATATGATGTGAGGTAGGGGTCCATCTTCATTCTTTTGCATTTGGATATCAAATTTTTCCAGAATCATTTGTTAAGTAGACTATTTTTTCCTCATTGAGTAGACTAGGTACCCTTGTAAAATTTAATTGGCCATAGATGTGAAGGGTTATTTCTGGAGCTCAATTCAAGTCCATAGTCTATACATCTGTCCTAATGCTGGTACCATGCTGTTTTGATTACTATAACTTTGTAATAAGTTTTAAAATCAGGAGGCATGAATTATCCAACTTCATTCTTCTTTTTCAAGATGGCTTTAGTTGTTCCAGGCCCCTTACCCTTCCATACAAATTTGATTGACTTTTCCATTTCTGCAAAGAAGGCTGTTGAAATTTTTATTGGGGTTGTCTTGAACACATAAATCACTTAACTATATTTAGTCATCCATCCATGAGCATATAATGTTTTCCCATTTCTTTAGGTCTGTTTTGACTGCTTACAGAAATGTTTTACAGTTTTCCAAGTTTAAGTCCATTGCACCTTTGGTTAAATTTATTACTAGATATTTGATTCTTTCAGTTTCTATTGAAAATGGATTTTTCTTCTCGATTTTTTTCTTCTGATTGCTCATTTTTACTGTATATAAACATTACCGATTTTTTTTCTTGTCGACATTTTACCCTGGAACTTTGCTGGACTCTTTTATTAGGTCTAGTAGCTTTGTTGTGTAATTTTCAACATTTCCTATATATCATGTTATCTGAAAATAGGGAAGTTTCACCTCTTCCTTTCCTATTTGGAGGGCTTTTATTACTTTTTCTTGTCTAATTTCTCTGGCTTGACTTCCAGAAAAATGCTAAATAATAGCTATGACTGTGGGCATCCTTAAATCTTATTCCTGTTCTTAGAGAGAAAGCTTTCAGTATTTCAACATTAAGTAGGATGTTAGCTGTGGATTTTTCATATATGCCTGTTCTAGTTTGCTAACTGCCAGAATGCAACACACCAGAGATGGACTGGCTTTCAATAAAAGGGGATTTATTTCATTAACGTATAGTTCTTCAGAGGAAAGGCAGCTAACTTTCATCTGAGATTCTTTCTTACGTGGGAAGGCACAAGGCGATCTCTGCTGGCCTTCTCTCCAGGTCTCTGAGTTCCAACAACTTTCCCTGGGGTGATTTCTGCATCTCCAAAGGCCTGGGCTGAGCTCCAAGTACTGAGATGAGGTATGCTGAGCTGCTTTGGCTGTGCTACGTTGAGCTCTCTCATTTAAGAACCAGCCAATTAAATCAAATGTGATTCATTGCAGCAGGCACACCTCCTAGCTGACTGCAGATGTAATCAGCAACAGAAGAGGTTCACATGCCATTGGCTCATGTCCACAGCAATAGAACTAGGCACCTTCACCTAGAAAAGTTGACACCTGAACCTAACTACCACAATGCCCTTTACCATGTTGAGGAAAGTTCCTTCTTTCCTAGTTTTCTAAGTGCTTTTATCAAGGAGTGGTACCGGATTTTGTCAAATGCTATTTGATCATGTGGACTTTTTCCTTCATTCTTTTAATGTGGTGCATTACATTAGTTGATTTTCTTGTGTTGAACTACCCTTGCATACCTGGGATATTTTCCCACTTAATCATGGTGTATAATTTTTTAATGTGCTGCTGGAATCAGTCTGCTAATATTTTGTTGAGGATTTTTGCCTTTATAGTCATAAGAGATATTGGTCTTCAATTTTCTTTTCTGAGGTATCTTAATCTGGCTTTGGTATGCAGGTGATGATGGCTTCATACAATGAGTTAGGAACTGTTTTCTTCCTCAACTGTTTGAACTGGAGTTAGTCCTTCTTGGAACGTTTGTTAGTTTGAAACTGCTGTATAACCCAGAAAAGCCAAATTCTTTAATGCTGATTTAAAATTGTAGGGTGAAATCTTTTTCATTAGATCCATGGAAATGTGACCTACCCAATTGTGGGTAGGAACTTTTGATTAAGTGGTTTCCATGGAAATGTGTCTCCACCTATTCAAGGTGGATCTTAATCCACTTACCGAAGTCCTATAAGAGGGAACCATTTTGGAAGAAGCTTTTGAGCCCATACAGATAGAGACCTTTGAAGAAACAGAAAGAAAATGCCCCCAAGGAAGGTGTTTGAAACTAGAAGCCAAAGGACCAGCAAATGCCAGCCACATGTCTTCCCAGCTGACAGGGGTGTTCTGGACCCATCGGCCTTTCTTAAGTCAAGGTATCTTTCCCCGGATGCCTTAGTTTGGAAATTTTATGGCCTTAGAACTATAAACTTGTAACTTAGTAAATTCCCTTTATAAAAGCCAACCCATTTCTGGTTTATTGCATTTCTAGCAGCATTTAACAAATTAAAACAGAATTTTGGTAAAATTGATCCGATTTGAGTACAGTTTTCTTTTCTCTTTCTAAATACTCCAGTTGTGAGATTAGGTCTCTGATTTGAAATCTTTCTTCTTTTTTAATGTAAGCATTTAGAATTATAAATTTCACTCTCAGCATGCCTTTGCTGCTTCTCATAAGCTTCAGTATAATGTGCATTAGTTTTATTTGCCTCAACATATATCCTAATTTCCCTTTAGATATCTTCTTTGATCCATTTTTTTTTGAAGTATGTTGTATAATTGCCACATATTTGTGAATTTCCAAATTCTCTCTCTGTACTAATTTTTAACATCATTCCATCATGGTCAGGTAAGATTGTTTGTATGAGTTCAGTAATTTTGGGATTTTGGGGACTTGTTTTGTCACCTAAAATATGATCTATCCTGGAAAATTCTCTATGTGTGCTAAAGAAAACTTGTATTCTCTCCTCTTGTGTGAAGTGTTCCATGTATGTCTGTTAGACCTAGTTGGTTTATGGTATCATTCAAGTCCTTTATTTCCTTATTGATCTTCTGTCCAGATGTTCTATCCATTATTAAAAGTAATGTATTGATGTCTCCTACTATTATTATAGAATTGTATATTTCTCCTTTGATAACTGTCAATATTTGTTTCATATATGTTTGGACTCTGCTGTTAGGTGCGTATGTATTTATAATTGTTATGTCTTCTTGTTGAATTGACCCCTTTATAATATGTAATGAACTTTTGTCCCTCTTAACAGCTGTTGACTCGAAGTTTAATTCATCTGATATATCTTGCCAGCACTCTTTTTTAGCTTACTATTTGTATGATATATTTTTCCATCCTTCCACTTAAAAGCTACTTCTTGTCTTATAATTTAAGGTAAGTCTCTTGTAGACAGCGTATAGTTGTTGATGCTTTTTGATTCATTCTGCTAATCTCTGCTTTTAACTTGAGAGTTTAATCAATTTTCATTTCAAATAACTACTGATAAATAAGGATTTTCTTCCACCATTTTGCTTCTGGTCTTTGTAAATCTTATACCTAAATTGCCCCTAAATTCCTCCATTAATTCCTACTTTCATATTTATTAGTTTTTTTTTTGGTAATTTACCATTTTGAGTCACTTCTCATGTCTTTCTGAATAAATTTTTCAGATTTTTTGACAGGTTATGATGAGGCTAAAATTTAACATCATAAGTCTATAACAATCACGTTTGATTTGATACCAATTTAACTTCAATAGCATACACATATATTGTTCCCATACTCCCCTGTCCTTCTTTAGTATTTTGAGATTTTAGTGACACATATTCTACATGTGATTTTCTTAGTTTTTATTTTTATAGTTGAAAACTGAGCAATGAAAATTTTAATTTTATATTACAGTATTTTCTCTCCCTCTTTGTCAATCACATCAGTTTCCTATCAATCACATCAATTTTATCAGTCACAGCAAGGTGAAGACAAACCTTGAGTATCTTCTGTATGATACTGTCATTATGGTTTTCCCCTTTGGCTTATGTGGCTAATAGTATTTTTTAATCATTAATTCTCCCCTCTTCCTAAAATGTAGACATTTTTGTTTAGCAATCATTATAGAAATAGGAAAAAGAAAAGAGTTCTTTTGTTGAAATCATCAAATTCTTAATACAACCCCGAATCAACAGGAGATAACAGGTATCAGAGAATTATATAATTGAGAGAAAGTGAACAAAGGCATTAAGAGAAAGGGCTATATAATGAATCTTCTGGCAGGTTTCAGAGAAAGAAGCAGCTGGTACTCATGGCAATAAAATAGTGAAACCTATTGGTAAAATATGGTGACGAGTACTTCCAATATGTTCAACAATATGGTCAGTCATCAAACATATGTTTCAAAGTGCCTGGAGATATTTAACAAGAGGATATAGTGATATGAAAGATAGCATATTTATGAGTCAACAATAATAGATATACTTTAAATGTTATCTTCTATTTAGAATTTAAGAAATGCAACATGGGAAACATTATTTCTCTACTTGTAAATTTGCTAAAGCATTATTTGGAATTAATTTAGGATTTTTTTAAAGGAAGAGGTGAAAAGTTTAGGAGTTCCAATAATTTGACTCTAATGCAATAATCTCAATATTTTTAAATGCTACTTAAAAAAAATGAACAAAATAAAGGTATGGCTACAAATGTAAATGCCAGAACTTAAAATGGGATGCAAATATAGATTGGAAACAGCATAGTTTAGTAATTAAGCAACAGATAAGAATCTGAGGTTTAACATCTAATTGTGATTTTTTCCCAGGTAGGTTCTAGCTTGGTTTCTTATTGCATGCCATTTGATAACATCTTAGCTTATCTAAGTGAAGAACAAAAATGGTGCAAATAAGCCAAAATAGCAAATAACTTCCTACTGTATTAAACCTTGAAATTGTTTAAATTTTATACTTGAATAGAGGCTACGTTAGAATATCACAACATCTCACAAATACATAGTGAAACCATATATAAGGGATAGAGGACATCTTGAAAAGCTCTTATCTTTTACTTTCTATTACCGTAGTTAACCATCCTTAAAACAGCACCGCCTATCTGATTTATGAAGGACCACCAACATGGAGAAAGTTGCTTTTTACTGTGTGGTCTTGGTTCAAACAATTCCAACCTTAAAGAAAATATAATTTTCAAATGGAAAACACTTAAATCTTTTGCCTTTCCTGTTTTAGTCAGAATGAAATGGAGATACTGCCCACAAAATAACTGCAACAAAGAAAGTGATGTCATTAAAACAGGAATAACACAATTTTCACAGATGAACACGTGTACAACTTTGTCCCTTCAATTTCCCCATTCGAAAAATGAAGATAACTTAGGTTAAAAAACCCACCTCTGAACTTATTACGAAGAATAACTAACTTTGGTGCTAACAGAATGCCCCCAAACTTTAACTATTCTACTCCACTGCCAAAACCTTCATTTTTCAAAATAAAAGCTGAAATTCAGAATAATAATATTTGTCATCAAGTGGTACTGCATAATGGTAATTCACAATTTCTGCAAGTATAACTATTTTCTGATGAAAACTGGAGCCACTGAACAATTTTGCAGAACCAGGCATTATCTAGTGAGTGTTCAACAATTTTAAATCAACATTACAAACTGATCTAAACTAATATAAATAAAATTGATTGAGTATGGAGGCTGACATATCGAGCCAACAAGAGTGACATTTTTAACTTCTGCTCCTGTCCTCTAGTAGATTATAGATGCACATTATTCCAAAGGAAAACACCAATAAGGTTAGAAAGAGTTGGTTTGTTTCCTTTGTTAAATCTGATGAACAATCATCTCAATAAACATATCTGTATTGACACCAATTGCTAACGTTGAAGCAGAAGATGCCAGGATAAATGAAATTTAGCCACTTCAACCAAGTGGGTCTCAGAGAAAATGAGAGAAAGGCATTTAAACACATCAGTACTATATAGGTTAAATGTGATAACTGAATTATTATGATTTTTTTATTATAATGGAAACAGGGAGGGATTAAGTACCTAGAGCTTAGGTGGAATGCTTCACTGTAGTGTAGGCTGTTCAACTAAATCATATGAAATCTTTAAATTTGGGACCAGGAGGGAAAAATAGTAAAAGAAAGGAAATTCTAGACCAGAAGAGCAGTGTATGGAAAAGCGTTGCACGGCGTTTTGATGCTGTCTTACTTTAATTTGTCTTTTCTCTTAGGAGAAGACATGGAAAAAGCAAGTGAGCCCAGACATGTGAACTACAAGAGCTGAAATACAGGTTCAGAAAGGGACAAACTCAAAGAAAGCCTAGAGGCAACAGCTGAGGCTGCCTGGGGATACTTTGTTCCAGCAAACTGTCTATATACAGACACAGAGGGTGAGGAGGTGGGGAAAAGGGCTTATGACAAAGTCAAAATAATTAAGACACAAATCCCAATAGAATGAGTTGATCCAGAAACTTTGCCCTGACTTGTAGATGCTCCAAGCTGAATGGCTCTGTAAAACAGTTGGCAAATAATAATGTATTCAGAAATGCAAAAAAGTATTCAGAGAATAGGAATATAAAATATTAAATAGTAGAAAACACTATAAAGAACATTTTTAAAAATGCAAAATATATGTACCCAAAAGTACATAATTCCAATGTTACTATTTCTGATAGAACCTAAATTTCTTTGGTCTGTACGTTGACATTTTAGAATGTTTTTAAAATTTTCACTAAAACTCTAGTGATTCAGTCACTAATGCTCTAATTCTAAAGAATTTATAGTCTTAATTCTTGACTGTATTTTGGAGCCGCTTTGCTTCACCTGTCTGACCTCCCATGTCTCAGTTCAATTGTGAGCAAGCTGGGGGCAAGTCTCAGTGCCAAGTTCCTAATATGGCTCAAGACAGGCTGCTGAAGTTCAATAAATATTGATTGATGGTAATAGAGACAATATCACTCTTCTTAGATATGTTGTCACTCTGCCTGCAGGAAATCACTGAGAGTCCCTGCTATTCAGGACAGTTTCCATGGCAGCAGAAATTAAATGCCAGCAAACTTGAAGCTACACAAAAGTCATGGGACAACATTCTGAACCTTGCATCATTCATGACTTTTTGTATTGTCTCACCACAAAAAATAGATGGAGAATTTTCAACTTGTCTGCGATGTGAACAGTAAAACAGTTTGATGGCTATGTCCTGCCTTTCTTGGGATTATAATCTTTCAAAACTACAATATAAAGGCTAATTACAAATTACTGGTCGGTGGAGGAGACAAAGCGCATAGTCCCTTCTCATGTTTTAGCTTAAGCCCATAGAAGGGAGAATTTCTTTGGACCTCTGGAGGAAGAATTGGAGAGAACATGTCTAGCCTTTCTCTCAGCACACACATTTGCTTCTGCCCAGGAGAATAGTGGTGAATCCTACTGGACAGAATTTTACATGTTCACTGAGCCACGTTACTAGTGACTGAGATTACCATACCCCAAAAAGCACCTATAATGCCCAGTTTCTTCCTGAAATTTTAGTCTCTATTGTTCTGGATATGTTTTCATTTGTGACTACATAGGTCCAATCCTCACTGCTATAACTGATGGTCCTAAATTTGCTCTTAAAAGCCCTTTTCCCCTAATCTCCTGTTTCTTCACACACTCAAAAGAATGTAAAGACAAAATCAAACCTAGATTATAACTTTCACTTCAGCATTAAAGCAAAGTCCACAAGATTTTTACCTAGCTTTGGCCAGCATGAATACTTTAGGATTTTTATGCATGATCATGATCAGAACCCCAGTGTAGATGGGGCAAGTGGAATCTCTACAATTTCCATTTTAAATAAAAATTCTTGAACCAATATATAACATTAGCAATAATAGCTAACGTACCAGGAACTGCTTTCAGCATTTTGTACATATAAACTAATTCACTCATCAAAACAATTCTATATGATATTACTATTAGTATACCCTTTTTTAATATATAAAAGTGAAGGCAAAAAAAGTTCAATAACTTGCCCAGGATCCACAGTTGGTAAGTGTTCGAGTCTAAAGTATAAACCCAGGCAGCTGTACTCCAGAGTCTTATTCTTAAACCTGATTTTATTGTGATTTCTTTGAATACTACAATATGAATAAACTGAAATATAATGAGATGGTGAATTTTATTAGAAAGGTACTAGTATATAACAAACTTTCCAAAAGTTTCAAATTGTTGAAGTCCAGGTAAATGGAAGGAAAAAATAAGGAATCTACAATTATGGTTGAATGCATTTGAAAAAAAAATGCAGACAAGAGTCATGTAGCAATCTGGGGAGAGTTAAAAAGGTAAGCAGTAGACTTTCAAATGGTTCCTTAATGTTGGTTGTGCCTATATAAATTAGCTGAAGGTGTTTCCCTTACAAAGGGATGTGTTGGCAGTGAAATCAGTGAAAATGGTGGAGTAGGGGATTTCAAACCCCACCCCTCCATAAGGGGAATAAATAATCTGGAAAAACTGTCAGATTCTACTTTTTCAGAATTTTGGAATCTAATAGAAATGTACAACTATAGAAATGCTTAATGAAGAAAAAAATGGCTAAATTTCAGTAAGAAAGTGCTCTCATCTTTCCCTTAACCTGTGACCATGCCTCATTCTTTATCTCTAAGGCAGCTGGGAAGATGGAAGTTTACATGCTTGCGCAGATTGCTAGTACCACAGGGAGCAATACAGAACTTATTCCAAAAGAGTTGTGATTCTATGTTTTGGCCTGTCTGGTGGGTCTCTGAAAGATCAGCTTTAAAGGCTTACTTTTGTTTCACTTGACTTTGAACTTACCCCTGGCTGAGGCAGCTCCCTGGCAACATTTGTCAAAAGTATTTAAAGGCAAATGCATTAACCACTGTCACATAGGACAAGAGATAACATATTATGTTATCTGTAGGGCAAACAATAGCCAGACTGAAATATTTGGGAAGGAAGCGGCTGGGAAAGGAGAGTGTTGGCGGAAAAGAGCTTTGAAAAGCTCCCATACATTCCAGGAAAATTAGAAGGTTATATGCAAGCCCAAGGATTAGCACATGCTCAGAAAGACCTGAGAAGACCCTAAACTCTTACCTCCAGCTTTCTCCAGGTTGCATGCAAGAAGAAGGTGAATGTTGAAGAAGAGCTGTAAATTGCTTGTCTAAGTGTTAAAGGGGTACCCCAACAAAAAGCCAATCTGCAAAGACTGGGAGAGGTTTATCTTTTCTTTTTATCTCTATTGTTGTTTCTAGGCATTTAAAGAAATCTCTGTCAAATAAGTAACAGATCACTAAGCTAACCAAAAATAGATGTCAGTGACCACACATGACAAATAATACATACTTTACAAAACTAGCTCATAAAAACCACTAGACAAGCAGCAACCACTGCATTAAGTCACAACAAGAAATCCCAAAGAGAAGGGAGGATCTGATGTCCAAAGTTATCACATTGAATATTTAAAACATATGGTTTTCAACAAAAAATTATGAGAAACATGAAGAAACCAGAAACTATGACCCATGGGCAGCAAAAAGGAGAAATTAACAGAAACTGTCCTTAAGGAAAATCAGTCACTGGACTAACTAGAAAAAGAATTTAAACAAATGGTCTTAAGGATGTCCAAAGGGCTAAAGGAAACCAGAGACAAATAACAAAAGAAAACCCAGAGAAAAATGTAAGAATAAATAGAGAATATCGTAAAGAGATAGAAATTATAAAGTGGAACCAAATACGAATTAAAATAGGAAGTCCAATAACTGAAATTTAAAAATTCACTAGAGGACTTCAAAAGGTTTGACAGGTAGAAAAAGAATTAGTAACACTGAAGAGTAGTAAATTGAGATTATTCAGTCTGTGGAGTAGAAAGAAAACAAGTGAAGAAAAGTGAGTGGAGCCTAAGAGGCCTGTGGTACACAATGAAGCTTACCAACATATACCAAATGGAGAAGGAAAGGAGAGAGAGAAAAGTGCAGAAACAAATATTTGATGGTATAATGGCTGAAAACTTTCCAAATTTGATGAAAAATTGTAATGTACACATCTAAGAAGTTTAACAAACTCTACGAAGATAAAGTTGAAGATATCCACACTGAAACATATTATAATCAAACTGTCAAAACCCAAAGATAAAGCAAGAATCTTGAAAGTACCCCAAGAGAAGCAACACTTCACATATAAGGGATCCTCTATAAGATTAATATTTGATTTCTCAAGAGAAGTCATACAGGTCATGAGGCAATGGGATGACTTTTAAAGTGTTAAAAGGAAAAAAAAAATCGGTCAACCAAGAATTCTCTATCTGGTAAAACTATACTTCAAAATGGAGGAGAAATTAAGACATTCCCAGATAAACACAAGTTGAGTGAGTTTGTCACTGCTAGATCTTCCCTACAAGAAATGGTAAAGGCAATCTTTCAGCCTGAAAAAAGAACACTCAATAGCAACTTGAAGGCATTTGAAGATATAAAGAACATGAGTGAAAGTAATCATAGAGGTTATTATTATTGTATTTTTGGTTTATAACCAGCATTGTTGTATTTTTGGTTTATAACTCTTCTTTTTTTCCTATACAAATTCAAAGCCAATTCATAAAATACTAACTATAGACCTATGTTAGTGAGCATACCATGCATAAAGATGTAATCCATACCAATAACAGCATTAAAAAGGGGAGACAGAGACATATAGCAGCAATGTTTTGTATGCTATTGAAACTGAATTGGCCTTAATTCAAACATGATTGTTACCAACTAAAATGAACATTTAATCCCCAGGGTAATTACTGTTAAGATGGCTTATATATATACATATATATAGTAAAAGAAATGAGTAGGGAATAAAAATGGTACACTAGAAAAAAAACAAATGAATACGAAAGAAAGCAGTAATGGAGGAATGCAGAAAGAAAAAAGAAATAGAAAACAAAAAACAAAACAGCAGAAATAAAGCCATCCTTTTCAGTAATCATTTTAAATGTAAATGGATTAAACTCTCTCATTAAAAAACAATGACTGGGTGGCTGCCATGGCTCAGCAGGCAGAGCTCCGACCTGCCATGCTGGAGGTCTGGAGTTCGATCCCTGGTGCCTCCTGCCCATATGCAAATTTAAAAAAAAAAAAGACAATGACTGGCAAAATAGATTACAATAAATACAAAAATCAAGAACCATACTGTCTCCAAGAGACTAATTTTGGATCTCCAAAAAAAAAAAAACAAATAGGATGAACATGAAAGGATGGAAAAAGATATTTCAAATCAGTAATAACCAAAGAGCTAGTGTAGTTATAGTAATCTTACACAAAATAGGCTTTATGTCAAACATTTTTAGAAGAGATGAGAAAGGACATTATGCATTGCTTAATTTGTCAACACACCAAAAAGATATAACAATTATAAATATATATGCACCTGACAACAGAGACCCAAAGTATATGACACAAAAACTGACAGAACTGAACAGAGAAATTGACAGTTCTACAGTAACAGTTAGACTGACAAAGGAAAAGGAAAGAGGGCTCAAATTACTAAAATCATAATTGAAAGTGGGTACAATGTAGCAATAGTACAGAACTAACAAGGATTACAAGTGAATTTTATGAACAATCAGACACGAAAAAATTAGATAGTCTACATAAATGGGAAGAAGAAATAAAAATCTGCATATACTTCTAATAAATAAAAATATTGAATCAGTAATCAAAAACGTCTTATAGTGGGTGCAAGGGTACTTCAGTGGTAGAATTCTTGCCTGCCGTGTAGGAGACCCAGGTTTGATTCCTGGCCCATGCACTTCCCAAACAAACAAACAAACCAGCAAACAAACAAACAAAAAACCAAAACAAACAAAAATTCAACAAATGTGCTGCAATAAGGGGATACTCACGTGGAAAAAGAATGAACGGTAACCCCCACCATATAGCATACAAAACAAAACGAAACTTTTCCTAAAGAAAAACCCAAGAACAGGTATCTTCACTGGTGAATTCTACCAAGCACTCAGAGAGCAATAAACACCATTCCTTCTAAAATGCTTCCAAAAATAGGAAAGAAGGGAGACTTCCTAATTTACTTTATGACATCAATATTGCCCTGACCCCAAAGCTAGACAAAAACAGCACAAGAAATGAAAATGCAGACCAATATTCTTTCTGAATATAGGTTAAAAAATCCTCAACAAAATACAGGCAAAACAAATCCAGTAGCATAATAAAAGGATTATACCACATGATTGAGCGGTATTTATCACAGGAATGTAAGGTTAATTTAACATCCAAAATCAAGGCTTGGTAATTACTGTATTACAACAATTAATATATTATAGCACATTAATAAAATAAGGCAGATGAAAGATCATCCTAATAAGAACAGAGAAAAATCATCTAACAAAATCAAACAACCCTACTTGATAAAATATAATATAGTGGAACATAAGGGAACTTCTTCAATATGATAAAGGGTATATGTGAAAAACCTACAGCTAAAATAATACTTAATGGTGAAAGATGCTATTAATTTCTTTGGTCTCTGAAAGATACTTTGGAATTAGAACTGCCCTCCCAAATTTGGAATATTGGAATTCGGAAACTAAAGGGTTGTGTTTGTTTTCTTGCTTCTTTCGAGCTTATTAGTTGCAAGAACAAAACAAAGCAAAATGAAGAAAGCTGAAGACAGAAAATAAACTTTCAGGCACAAAAATAAGGCTCTTGGTAGCCAGAAAAATGTTAATACCTTTGCTCCAACTTTTAAAACTTTTATTTAAAAATAAAATCCCCTAAAATAAGAAGTAAATTTTATTTTTAAGCTATACTTAATGGCTCTACACATACATACACACACACACAAATACTTTTGTTTCACACAAAGTACCAGAGTTATATATAACGCAGAAGAGGGCAGTTGGGATCTGTGAATTCTGAATGAGAGGTCTTAAGCCACTGGAAACAGGGGTAACAGGATATAAGAAACAAAAGATCAAAAAATATAAAGAAAACATCCACATGAGCCATCCTAGACAAGAGCCTACAATGTTTACCAAGGTGCAAAGTGTGCAAAGGGAAAAGGTTTAAGTGGACTTGGGTACTATGTCAGTATTCTACCTATGATTCTTTAATTTCTTATAAGACATTTCTAATAGCTAATTTATTTGTACTCACTTTGGAAAACAGAGTGGTATTTAGAATAGAAAAGAGAATATGGAGACAGACATGTGGAAAACAAAGGGAGTACCCTATTTTTCACAGATCTATTCACAAATAATACATGCACGTCAAACAAAATATTGTTCCCTTCAAATTGTATTCTTTTTCGATGGTCATATTTCTCAAAGCATAACTATTTTAAAAAAGAAACAAAAAATGAAAAGAAAACTAACATTAATGGAATGCCTTCTGCTTATCAGAGACTATACTAAACATATTTCCTATGTTTTCACACATAATAACACAGCAACTTTATCAGGTGAGTATTGCTATTCCTATTTGACTGTAAATGAAGTGGGCTATACCAAGCAACAATACCAACTATTTCCTTTTGTTCATTAACAAATGTAGGTTTTTACCAGTTTTCATGGTAGAAGATGCAACTTCTCTTTGGGCACTATGTCCTGGTTCAAACTGCACATTTTTATCAAGACACATACATGACATCCCTTCTCAAACTGATCATTTCTTAGCACTTTCCTAGTTAAACACCATCCCCATTTCCCCAATGTCTGAAATCCCGTGTCAAGCAAGGAGGCACGTTGGGGACATGATATTGAGAAGAGAAGTGGAGAGCACGAGCGTGAATCACTGCAGGGCTGACATCACTGAGGAAGGTAGGCAGAGGACAGGACTGTGGGTTGTGTAGACTGTGTGACAGTAGTTATCGCAACTGCCAGTACAAACGGAATAAAAGCAAGAAATAACACGTTGGCTTCTCCCCCATTTGTGTTTCAGAAGGAGGACAATGAGTCATCCTTCATTGGAAGGCTCTTTAAGGTATTTTGATTTCAAGGCAATGTTAGGTTTGGGTAAGAGGAGGCAGAAAGCATTGAAAAAGAGCCAAAGTTTCCCCCTTTCAAAAGCACTGTGGAAAAATATTCAGATGAAAATTATAGGACCCTAGTAGCCTTTGGGAGGGGAGGTCTTTGCTCAATAGTAGTGAGCATAGGGTGTGCCTTGAATTATCTTTCAACTCCATGTAAATTTAAGAAGAAGGCTATTAGGAGAGACAGCCAAATGAATCAATAAGAAAAGAAAACGCTAAGTTAATGAAATCCAGATATTAGAGAAGTTTGAAGAATTCATTATTTCCCAAGTTTCAAAAGGAAATTCAAAGCGATGCCATGAGTGTGGCAGAAACTATTAGGTATATCTTAATACCTGATCTCTACTACATCTTTCTGTCCTACACTAGCCTTATTTTAGCTGGGCACATGGCTGTCTAAATAAATACATTTCCCAGCCTCCCTTGGAGCTAGATGTGTCCATGTGACTAACTTGAGATCAGTGGAATGCAAGCAGAAGTTGATTAAGTGGATTTGACTTATGAGAAATCCTCTTTATTAGCCATTTTTCTACACCTCCTTTTTTTGTCTCTGATGGCTGGAACTTGGGCTGCATCTTGGACTTTGGTGATGACTTTGTGAAGCCATCAGATCAGCGCTGGACTTCCAATGTCCAATCATTTTTACACAGGAGAGAACTAAACATCCTTCTTGTTTAATCTACTGTCATTTTATAATTTTCTGGCACCCACAGCCATACACAATCTCAGATGGATCACTGCATATCAAACCCTGGGGCATTGGACTTTGTCTTTGCAGTATTGCGCCATCCACTGTTGTGAAGTGCAATGTTACAAGACTGTGCATCTATCACAGATGTAATGGAGATAAAAGCTTGATAAATAATACTCTTAGAGAATAATTTAGCACCATATTTGAAGTATATGAAGTTTGGATAAAAGTTTTATGAGCCAATTTTACAAAACCTGGAGGCAGTGAAGCAAAGCGGTTAAAAGAACAGATTCTGGAGACAGACTGGGTTTAAATTTTATCCCTACCACTTATTTACTGTGTTAATTGGGCTAGGTTATTTAACTTCTCTTTTCCCCAATTTCAACACCCATAAAATGGAGATAAATGCAGAGCATATTTCCCAGGGCTGATGTGAGGAGTATTTACACACACACACACACACACACACACACACACATGCATAGATATATATGAAATATTTAGAACAGTGTCAGGCAAACAGGTAAGTATTATTAACCAACATGCTGAACCATCAAAAATATCTCAGTTCCACAAACAACTAAATTTAAGGCTAAACAATAGAATCCATTCTTTGAGTTGGAGAACAAAAAGCTAATAAGAGATGGAACTTGAGGTTACTCTATACTCTGTTGAGCTATCCTTCCCATGGATCTTTCCAAACGCATAGGAAGAACTGACAAAACTCAGCTTTAGGGTTTGAAATTGTCACTACAACTGTCAATGTAATGGAACACTCTATAACATACTTAAAGAAATAACCTGAAGTATTCTTTACCATCAAATTGTTTGCCGCCCAGTGTTGACTGCTCTAGTTAAATAATAAATAACTTAAATAATTAGCTGATGAAAGTTTTCTTCCTGTTCCATTGATATTATTTTTAATTTCCTGCCGAAGGAAAAAATGTAATTTTCTGTGGATGTACCATACAATTTTACAGGTATGGACATTTTTTAACCATTCTTTGAACCTATCCATTTTTGTATAAACCAAACAGGGATATGGGAACTACTTTTCAATAAAATGAATAGATGAAAACACTGTGACTATCAGAACCACAGTGAAAAACCCCATTCCCCTCATCTTCCCTGGTTGTCAATTTTTAATGTTTCCTTGATATGGTAACTCAGTCTTTAAATAGGTTCACTCCACATTGATGAAAAATATGCTGGCGAATTCAGATCTTTGTCACCACTCGGTAGACTAAAGATAAATGTATAAATAGGAAACTCGAAAGGTCTAGCTGGGAAAATACAAAAGCTCAAGGAAGAATCGCGCAGGATGAGCAGCTGGTCTTCTCCTTGTAGAACTGCAGTTTATAAACTTCCTCTCACTATGAGGCTTCTGCACCACACTGGGAAATTTCCAAATATAACTCCATTACAGAACCATCTGAAGAAGCTAAAAAATAGCCATGCTGATCCACAGTATAAAATGTATGACGTTCAATATTTGTCAAAACATTTCACCTTTGCAGCTGCTGAACCTGTAATGACAAGGACTAGAAACTGGTTGACAACAAGAGCACAATTAGTACTCCCTGGAAAAAGTAGAAGGAAAGCTTTAAATAAATCTTTAAGAGCACAAGACACTTAAAAAGAGCGCCTTCTGGGTATGCAAATTGTACTAAAATAATTTTCCATCATTAAATACCTAAGTAATCCAAAGTTGTTTTTTTTTCCTTAGCCTAAAGATTTTGACAGTCAATATATATTCACTTTGCTGTATATAAGATACTGGGCATCTTGTATTTTATTTTGCTTAGGGATACACTCTATTAGATTTTATCTATTCCAAAGCTTACAAACAGAAGCCTGTACAAGCATATTTGTGCCACAGATCCTGGTTAGGGCTAATAGGGCTATTGGGAAGATGGTGGCTAAGAAGTGCATAGACTTTAATATTGTGTGGCATGAGCCTTTGTAGACTGTGGTGGAGATTAGCTGAAGAAGATACTTTTAAAAGATATGTAAATCAACTCAACCGGAAGTATGGCCAGTTCACACCTTTTGGAAATTCCATTGGATGAAATTTTATTTTGAACTAGGGATTCTGTTTCCATTTGTTCTAATCAGAGATCTGTTCAGATTATTCTAAGGAACAATAGATATCTCACGAACTCAATAGGAAGGCTGAAGTGACGGGTTTGAAGGAATGGATAAAAAGCAAATAGAAGCCAGCTAACTCCAACTTCAGTTGACATCATGTCATCAGAAGAATCTGTTGGAAATGCCACTGGCTCTAGAGTATCTAGAGATACTGGATGCCCCGACTGCTGCCAAGACCATCTCACCAGTGTGTGTAAGACACTGGAGCTCAACCCTGCCAACCCTTTCATTTAGAGGTGCCAGTCCTCTAAGCACAGCCAAGGGCATTGACAACACTGCTTTTACTGTGCCTTGCATGTGACTGCCACACCCATTCGAGACACAAAGTGCTGCAGTTACCACCTTAGACAGAATTCAGAACTGATTTTGTTTCCCATTTACATACCTTCGTCTAGACAGTAAGATTATGGCAGGAGCATGTTTTTCATTTAATTAAGGAACCCAAGTGCTACCTGAGAGGAAATTTAGAGGGGGGAAAAATCTACCTCCTCTTTATCATCCCAATCAGCTTGATATTTTCATAAATATGAGAAATATTTGAAAGTTAACTAGCCCAAAAGGCAAATAATGAGTTTTTGCAAAAGGCATCCTTCTCCCCCTAATTACATAAAAATATTTTCTTCTAACAGTATGAAAATTACTTGTAGAACTGAAAACTCTCTGCATTTTCATGTCAAATAGAAGCAAGTTAAATTTCTCCTCAGTTACTACATTTAACTCTGGTAGTTACAACTGCTGCTTTGGTGGTGTCCGTTCTTGCCCTAGCACCATGTTAGTATTTTATAACAAATTAAATTGCAAACTTATCTGTCAGTAATTCAATTTTAATAAAATAATGGGGGATGAGAATATGAACTAAAGAAAAATGATAAAGATACTTTTACAAATGTTCTTCATCACAAAAGGTAATACAATAGTAGAATCATCTTTCTTCAACTGGTCTTGAAAACAAAGTGATTATAATTTCATTCCTCAACATTAGTACATTTCCTTTTCCTTCAAAGTCCACCTAAGCTTTCTGGGATTCTTCACCCGGCAGGGTGAACCAAAACTTCATTTTGAAGGAAGCCAAGCTTTTGGTGGTCATGCCTATATATAAGTTTATAGTGGCCTTACTTAGCTTTTCTCCCTCCTCATTGGATAGCACCAACTTTTTTATTGATAATAGAGTTTGATGACTAGACCAACACTATACTCCCATTTTGGCCTTAGATCCAATCTTTCAAACTTCTGTCAGAGGAGTTTTCTAAAATGTGTCAATTTAACTCATATGTTTAAAAATGGTAATGGTAGTTACCACTGCAGACAAAATATAGACTCTTAAAATGATATATGAAACCTATTGAATTTTCAGGTTCATATGCCAAAATTAACATTTTATACTCTAACCATAGTTACCCAAATCTTGGTTCCTAAAATCTGATCTCCCATGGCTCCATATTTTGCCCAATGACTCCCCTCTTTGAAATTCCTATTCTTTCCCTTTTACTTTCCTACTTTATGTCTGATATGAAGCAATATTTTGCTTATAAATTTCTCCACTATAATTCTCATACGCTAATTTTTTTCTTCCCACTGAACTACAAACTGTTCTTTTCATCAGTGCAGATTCAATACTTACATAATTGATAACAGGGACTCAAACAGAAATTTGCACACAGATACTCATGGTGACATTATTCGCAATTGCTAAAAGATGGCAGTAACTCGAATGTCCATCACAGATGAATGGATACACAAAATGTGGTGTACACATACAGTGGAATCCTACTCAGCAGTATAAAGGAATGAGGGTCTGCACAGAGATAAAGAAGACATCATGTTGACTGAAATAAGCCAGACTCAAAAGGTCCAATACTGTATGATCTCACTGATAGGAAGTAATTAGAATAAATAAATTGATAAGAGTCATAAACTAGAATACAGTTTACCATGGGCAGGGCTAGGGATAGGAAATGGGGAGTTAATGCATAATTGGTACAAAGTTTCTGTTTGCAGTGATGGAAAAGTTTTGGTAACAGATTGTGTGGATGGTTGTAGAACATGTGAATGAAATCAGCACTGCTGAATTATATGTCAAATGCAGTGAAGAGGGGAAATTTTAAGTTGCATACATGTTACTAGAATACAAATTATAAAATAAATGTAGAAACACAGAAACAAACATTGAATCCTAATATAAACACTGGATGATAGTCAATAGTACAATTATTACAATATTCTTTCATCTATGATAACAAAGCTACCACACAGATATAAAATATTAATATTGGGGAAAACTGTGTGTGTGTGTGAAGGGGTGCATATGGGAACTTGGTATATTCTGGTAAACATTTTGATATTTTGGTAAACAACCAACTTCTCTAGTTAAAAAAAATCCTTAGTAAATGAAACAGTGAGGTAAAGGAGAAAAGATTTGAGATAATAACAAACAGAATGAGATAAAAAGGGTTACAGTGGCTATCTGCTGGTTTTGCTTGCTCAGTGCCACTTTCCTTTTCCTGTGTTGACAAAGGGCTTTTTTGGTCCTCAGGAAATTCTCCTGTCCCACACATTTCACAGGCAAGCACTCGGTGGCCTTCCATACCTTGTAAAACCTGGCTGGGTCATCTGAATTCTCCCTTAGTCTTTAGATGCCCTGAAGAATCCAGGGGTGGCCACATGCCAGAAAGAAAATCACTTTTCAGGCATCATATAGACTTTGGGAGAAAAGAAACCTCTCTCTTTCTTATATCATGGGTTGCTAGGAATCACATGAGCCAGGTGGCTTTTCTGCACTCCTATTATATCTCACAATCACAACTAGAGCTCTGAGATGTAGAATTTGCTCCAGATCACGAATGAGAAGACTGAGACTCAAAGTGATTAAAATTGTCTTCAAGCTCAATCTGGAACTAAGAAGAATGTAGGGAGATGAATAAAGGCGTCACTACCTTTTGATTGTTAATAAAATGACACCAGCTACTTAATTTTCATTCCCTTGCCCTACTCTTCCACTTCTGTCTATCCTTCATGACACTTTAACAAAGAAAAAATATATGTATATATAAAGAGTCAAAAATCCATCATGCAGGGTGGGCCACGGTGGCTCAGCAGGCAGGAATGCTTGCCTGCGATGCCAGAGGACCTGGGTTCAATTCCCGTGTTAAAAAAAAAAATCCATCATGCAGTCTTGCTCAGATGTATTTTTCTGCAACTAGAAAAAAAACAAAACACTAGTGGGAAGAGAATGAAATAATTCCCTATTATGATGTTTAAATTTGAATAAGCTCAAGAATGCTTATGCCTCCGATTTAAATAGTACCTCTGTGTCAACCACATCGTCTCACACTTTCCAAAGACAAGCAGATGAATCCATCTCAAGCATGTCAGGGATCTTAGCTTGCACAGTGCTGTTACTACTGCCACAGATTCTGTCACAGCACATTTCAGCAGGAAGAGCAGTTACCTAAGCAACACCTGCCCTTGAAAATGAGCAACAAGACTGAAAAATCCCCCCACCGCTTCCACCTTGATTTACTCTGTCAACTTATTCTGCTTTCACTCTCCAAGCAAAGATGATATATGAAAACAGAGCCTTTGACCACAGGTTCTGCAGTCCATGTCAGTAGAATGCCAGCCCCCAAATAAGCTGAGAATATGGATTTCTTTGCCCAGGCTGACATTATTAGCCATGAAAACAAAGCTGTCTCCTGCAGCCCACCTGGTTTCAAAATGTATGTGACAGACTCTTACTGACTTGCCACCTGTCAGTGAATCATTTGGCAAAGATTTTTCTCCAATGTTATAATTTAATTTTCACATACACCCACAACACCTAGGGGAAATGAAAAATAAAGCTCTGAACTGAGAGCTAATGCATGCCAGAAATATTCATTAAAAATACTCTATTGAAATGTAATCTTACCAGATATCCCATAATTGTCTTTATTTCTTAAATATGGAAAGTAAATTCAGAGAAGATGAGTGAAGGTCACAAACTAGCAAGGGATAGAGCCAGAAATCAAACCCAGACCTCTGAACCCAGGACCATATGCCCTATTCCACAACAACAACTTCTTAAAGATAGATGGGGCATCTCCTAACATGTCTTAGTTTGCCAGGGCTGCTGTGACAAAGCACCACACTGTAAAGTTGTGCCTTGGAGATACTGTGGGTTCAGTTCCAGGCCACTGCAAGAAGGCACAGCAAGAAAGTTTCCCAGTGCATGTAAAAGATATGTTTACAATATACTGTAATATATTAAGTGCAGAATAGCATTATGTCTAAAAACTGTGCATACCGTAATTAAAATGTGACACAGAGACATGAAGTGAGCACACGTGAGATAAATGGCACTGAAAGACTTGTTTCACTTGCAAATTGAAAAAGTTCGATTTGTAAGAAGGGTATTATCTGCAAAATGCAATAAAGAGAAGCACAATTAAACGAGGTATGCCTGTATTTGCCGAAAAAACAGGAATTTATTTTCTCACGATCTTGGAGTCTAGAAGTTCAAAAGCAAGGTATTGGCAGGATCATGCTTGGTCTGAAACATGAAGCCTGGTGGAGGTGGCTTTCAGAAATCCGAAATTCAATCGCTGACTCCGTCACATAGCCATCTCCTTTTCCCATCTGTCTCCTACTCCTGCGTCTGAATTTTCTTTGCCTATAAAACCCCAGTCACATTGAATTGAGGGCCACCCTGATTCAGTTTGGCCTCACCTTAACTGAAAATGTCTCCAAAGATCCTATTTACAAACAGGTTCACATCCACAGGACCAGGGCTTGAGACTGAACTAGTCTTCATGGGTGACAGGATTCCATCTATCACAGCATTCTTTTCTTAATTAACAAAAGAAGTTACAGGAAAAAATATGCAGGTTTTATGAGCTCTCAAAGCATGTTAGACCTCAGCACTCATCTATTTCATCTCCAACTAAGTGCAATAAACTCTTCTACAGTGACTCTACTGGTAATTTCATAATCTCTTAACACTCCTAAGGACACAGTGACAAGAACACGCTGTCCTATAAAATACCCCATTCAATTTTTGAAAGTCCCTAAATGTAAGAAAGTTTTTATTTATGTTTATCAAAGAATTTCTTACCTTAAATGCCTAACCTTTCAATTGTGAAGTCACACCAAATAAAGTATTTGTGTAGTTTGCCTAACGTGCCTTTAAAACATAAGGACAGCTATCAAGCTCCCCAAAGTCTGCCCAGGCTGGAATTAATGCTACCTCTTTAAATTGTTCCCCCATAGCATCATTTCCAATCATATCCCTCGGGCATTTCTAATGGAACATAATGTGCCAGCTGTGGACTGACTAGTATACCAGGGTATAGAGGGGAAATTTCTCACAGATTGTTTTAGACATTATATTTCTGTTTATATAGGCTAAAATTAAATTAGCTATTTTTCTATATGTCAATCACACCTCATGGTTGACTCATAATGAGTTTGGACTCAATTAAAACCCCTGATCGCACATAAATAGCTATTCAATCAGAACACCACATGACAATGATTAAAGTAAGACATAGGAGCTAATGATTATTCTGCAGCAACTGTATATTGATAGTTTCAGGACTAACCAAGCATATTTTTAAGAATCATGATTCCATGTATTATTAATAATCCTTAATGACAATTAAGAGATTATAGTTTGAGTCTAAAATTTCTCAGACATTGTAAGTCTTATCTAATACCCAAAACAGCCCTATGAGTTACATATTACTAGTTCCTTTTTACAGACAAATTTAAAGTCAGGCAGAGTCGCAGCATTTCAACACAAGTACGTGTTGCAGTGAGAGTTAAACAGGTGTATGATTCCAAAATCTTAGTTATTAGTTCTTTCCGTTATTTTACAGTCCTTCTATGGCTTATGTCACTCCACAAATTTTGCACATTGCTTTGTATAAATGTAAAATCAGATTCACCAGATAAATGCAAGTAAAGACCTCCTACAAGGTTGAAAAATGTAGTATTCAAAATCTTCACAGGATTGTGAATTGAATCAGCTATGAATCTACCCAACAGCCAGCTTGAACTACCTTGCCTGTAAGGATATAATGATAGTCTTAGCCATATACCTTATAGAAATCTTAATTTCCTCTGTCCTCAGCATTCTGTGGTTCTAAGAAACTACTAACCACATCAAGAAATAAAATGATGCTAGCACATCTTTTTCTGATTTCAATAAATTCATGCAGTACTCTAATGATTATATATCTCAATAAGTTTATGTTGTATTCTAGTTACTATATTTCCATTTTTAAAAATTAGAAACATGTATTTAATAGTCTGCTATAAAATTTTGCCAGATTCAATGATGTCTTTGATCTATAATTCCAGAATTACTTTCCTTCCTTACTCCCTTCCTTCTTTCACTTTCTCCCTTCCTTCCCCTTCTTCTCTCTTTGTTCTTTCCATCTTTCCTCTGATACACACAGAAAAAGCAAATTAAAGGCCTACTGTGTGCTAAACAATATGTTTAGTGCTGAGAAAACAGACGCAAACCGAGCAGGATTTACCATTTAGATTAGTGCAGGAGAGGCATATAAATTACTAATTACAGCAATTTGACATAAATTTTAATAAAAATATGTACCAAAGTGCTATGGGGACATGGGAAAAGAAATACATAGTCTGGTAAGAAAGCCAAGAAACTTACATTTGGGCCAAGTCTTGTGTACTACAGAGATGCTGCAGGTGACAACTCTAGAAGAGGCAGCACCATGAGCAGTGTAGAATCCGTGGAACCCCAGCTGAGGATGAGTCCAGATAGCCAGTGGCATATTTCTGAAGGACTTTATAACCCTTATTAAAGATATGGTACTTTCTCATGGTCATAGAAGCCCCTGAAAGATGTTAGATCATATTCACTTTCTAGAAAGATAACTCTGATAGGCATGTGGATAATTAGGTTGGAGGGAGTGAGACGAATGTTAAGGTGACCAATTAGGAGGAAAATGTATGAGATCAGGTAAGAAATAAGGGACACTTGGTCTAAGAAATTGTCAGAGAGACTGGTGAACCACATTACCAGTGTAATAACCAGGTAATGTGGTTAAGACAATGGAACCACTTACTAGGCATGTAACTGTGGATAAATTATTTAACATCTATCTTGTACTCATCTGATAATGGAGCTAATAGTGAAAATATAAATTTAGCATGTAGGAAAGGCTTCAAGTGATGTTAACTATTTATATGATTATTAAGAAGAAGTCTCAGCTTGAGGCTCGCTGGGAGATAGCAAATTCACATATTGAATTTGAAGTTTCTATAAAATACTCACAGGAACTCCTGAGTAGGTAAGATAGATTTGGATCTCTCAAAGGTACAGAGTTATACATATCATGGCTCTCAAAATCATCAAGATGGAAGAGATTAAGAGAAGAACAAGGCTGGTGCTTGGAGGAACACTATTGCAGAGGCAGATATAAGAAGAAGGACCCATCCAAGCAACTGCAACAGAGAAGAAACTGAAAAAAGCACTTCCATAAATCCAAGGGAGTAGAAGTTGAACAAAGGATGTATCTAAGGACCTACGGTAAGAGAGGACAGATAAAATGAGCACTGGCAAGTATAATATTGATTGAATAATGTGGGCAGGATAAAGAATGCTTTAGGTTGAGGAATCAATGGAACTGGAAAAGTGAATAGCAGCTATGCTTTTAGGCAGCAGACTATGAAGAGTGGTGACTAGGAGGAGAGTAGCTTTACAATATAAAACAGGGAGTGGACAATACATAAGAGATGATACTTTCAAGTTTCTTGCAGAATGAGAAGGGATGGATCCAAGACGCAAATGTTGAGATAGCTTAATAGAAAGAAAGATAAATTTTTCCACTGAAAGGAAGGAAATGAGGTAAAGACAAATAACATGGAATTCAGTCATTTGGAAGGGGCTCTCTGTTTTCTCCATGAGGTGGAAGGCATATTCTTCTGAGAATAAGAAGAGTAGGCATAATTTTGGAATGATATGAGGGATTGTGATGTTTTAGGAGTTGTGTGTGAAGGGAAAAAAGAGAGTAAGTAAAGAAGGAATAAAGATTGCCAATTTCCATGGAGGAACAGATTGAGATTAGAAACCATAAATTTATACACATATTTGTACTGTTAATGTGATTTGATTTTTCTTTCATGTTGGTTGGCTATCAGTGTAAAACAATATATGCCATGCATTTTAACCTTGTTTATCTCTTGGGATGCTTAGAAATGTTCTTTGCATATCTGCTCATTTTCTTTAATGTCTTAAATAGACGATTCTACAAGCCTTCATGCTTGGATACCTCATTTCAAAAAGAGAATCTAGTGGAATTTTCCAAAATTCTGGCTCTTAGATATGCCCTTAAAAGCCCTATGAGAGAATGATACTAGTACATGGAAATGAAAGTGAATCTCAAATTCCTCAAGTGTTACTCTTGCAGTATAAATGATTATTGATGTATTCTCTAGTAGATTTGCTGTGCCATCTGGAATGACTTTCAGCATTTGGAATTATGCTCCTGTTCCCAAGTCATAGTGGTTTCAGCCAACCAGTGATAAGGCCATCTGTAAATTAATAATCACCATCCTTCTGTGTTACTTCTGCACAATATTTACTGTCATATCATTAGCTGATTTAGAGATTCTATGTTTTTTTAGAAATACAGACTTTTATAGGAAATTTTTGCCATCATCTAAAAAGAAACAAATGTTCTATTTCTAAAAATGTGACTGCTGAACAAGCTTTGCTGGATCTACTCATTGCTCTATTCTCTTATATATGGTAAGAATCCTAAATATATTTTTCTCCTTCTGGATTTTTTTTTCCATTTCTTCCATCAAGGATGAGAAATAGACTATTTTTGTCTTGAAGGGAAGACTGCTTTTGCCAGGTGACTTTGCAAATGTCTGGATGTTTACTTTTTATCTTTTATAGCAGTGAGATTCAGCCTGCCATCTTTCTGTAGTCTTAAAATAAACAAAGTTAACAGGATTGTTTATACCTGGAGAGAACATGCTCACAGGAAAATCTATAATGGGTATTTCAAAAATGGTAGGTGCCCAAAATATTTTGAATGAGTGATTAAAAGCTTCATTACAAAATGATATGCAATTTTCATAGGATTAAATATTTCATTACAGTCAGGATAAAAATTTAGCAGCAATTTAAAGTGCAAGCCTATATTTATATCTCATCTCTATTGTCCAACTGTTAATACAAAGCTCTATTTTTTAATGATTACTCTGAATTTTTCTGAGTACGAGAAAACATAAGTGTAACCAGTTCATTCAATCAGTACATAAGGCACACACCTTTTAAACTGACTATCAACTGTATATCCTCTAAACTGTCTTGATTGTCTTTTTTATTTTATATGAAGAAAAGGAAAAAAAATTCATCAGAAAAGATGTCTCCTCAGTGTTGGGCTGATAGAGACTGGAATCTGCTTGGAGCAGATGGATTAAACCCATTGCCACCTGTACACAGTGCCTAATAAATACATGAATGATTGATAGGAACTAAATTTCTACCAGTATGGCTTGAGAGATAAACAAAGGAAACCTGAAAAAGTTAATTCAGTAGAAAGATATACATTGATATGCACCTACACACAAAGCTTCAAATTTAAAGAGATAGAGATAAATCTACAGTCATGCAAGGAAATTTTGCCATACCATGCTCAGTAACCAATACAATGAGCAAACAAAAATATCAGGAAACACATAAAATATTTAAACATTAAATATATAAATATATAAAACACAACATCCAACAACTGTGCAATGTATATTCTTGTCAAACTCACATGGAACACTGACCAATATTGGCCATTTATTGAACTAAAAAATAAGTACCAATAAATTTCAAAGGAGTAAAATAAAACAGAAGTCTCCACTGTCAGTAGAATTAAGCTAAAATATGATAACAGAAAGGGAACTACAAAACCCTGAATGGATGAAAATTAAGTAAGATATCTAAAAGAAACTTTGCTTCACAAGTAGAAATAAAAATTGAAATTAGAAAATGTTTTGAACTCATAGAGAAATATATAGCTAGCCTTGCTTGTGGGATACAGCTAAAACTGTCTTTGGAGATAAATTTAGAGCATTAAAGAAGAAAAACTGAAAACAATTAGCTGAGGATCCATTTCAAGGAATTAGAAAAAGAATGGAAAATCATATATTAAAGAAAGTCAAAGAAAAGTGTCTTCGTTTTCCAGTCATCTATAATAATTAACACCACACAGTAGATTAGCTTAAACAATTGGGATTTATTGGCTCATGATTTTGAGGCTAGGAGAATCCAAAATGTAGATATCAGCAAGGCTTGCTTTCTTCTTGAAATTGGCATTCTAATGCTGGCTTGCTGGAAATCCCTAATTAGGGTTCCTTGGCTTTCCTATCATATGGTGATATCCTCTCTTTTCTCTTCTATGTTCTATTCTAATTCCACTCCTGGTTCTACTCATGACTTTCTATGATTCTGGCTTCTGGTTTCTTTCTCTTAATAAAGCCTCCAATAATCCAGATTACTCATTCAGATAGGCCACAATTTAACAAAAATAAACATCTTCAAGAGCTCCTATTTACAATGGGGTTAAGGAATGTGGATTAAGATTGGGAGCATGTCTAAACTGAGTTACATAATACAATCCCCAGTAAAACGAAGTAAAGGTAAGAGAATAAATGAACAAAATAGAAATTAAAACTCGAGAAATAATTCCAATAACTAGTTTAATGATAAACCTCTAGTAAGACTAATCAAGAAAAAAAAATAGAAAGAGAAGGCACAAATAATCAACATCAAATGTCAAATACAAAAAAAGGAAATATCACTACGGAGATCGGGCAGATATTTAAATATAAACATGTAATGAGGAAATTGTGAAGAAATTATGTCAATAAACTTGACAACTTATATGAAACACAAAATTTCTAGTAAAACACATTTTAACTTATTCTACAAAAATATATGAGAGTCTTACATCTAATAAAGATACTGAATCTAAGAACAACCATTGCACAAAAGCAACTTCAACCCAGATGGTTTTACTTGTGAATTCTCCAAAACATTTATGGAAGAAAAGTAAAAATCTATCACAATATTTCCCATACAGTACAAAAAGAGAAAATATTTCCCAGCTCAGTTTATGAGGCCAGCATTACATTGATACCAAAATCAGATGAGGACATTACAAGAGGGAAATTATTAAGTAGGGAAAACCACATGTAAGATTCGCTCATTAAAAGAGAATCCGGGCAGGGCAATGGTGGCTCAGTGGCAGAATTCTCGCTTGCCATGCTAGAGACCTGGGTTCAATTCCCAGAGCCTGCCCTTGCCAAAAGAGAGAGATAGAGAGAGAGAGAGAACCAAAAACTCTTAAAGAAATATTGTAAACTGATATCAGAAATAGGAAAATGGTAATGTATCCTGACAAAGCTGTTTTGGCTTTTCATTTATTTTATTTTATAGGTCAGAGCTGAACAGTTACTTTAACATTCAGGAATAAATATTCGTGACTACTGTCATTAATAAAATAAAAGATAAAAATCACATGATTGTCTCAATTTAACCATATAAAATAGTGACAAACTTCAATACATGTTGCAATAAAAATATTTTAAATATCTTATTAAATGAAGAATAGAAGAGCACATCTATACTCTTATAATAAATATCTTTTTAAAAAAATTCTAGACAACCTATCTATTGATGAAGTATTTAAAATATTTCCCTGTGTTCAGAAAGAACGTAAGAATTTCTACTACCAGGACATCCATTCAAACTATGTGAATTGAGTGAAATTTAGGAAGAATACTGGATATTAATTCAAAATAAGCTGAATTCTTACATATGCACAACAAATTAATCGAAAAGGAATTTTTAAAATTCTACCCTTTATAATAGCATCAAAAAGTCAAACAGTGGGTGGCCCACGGTGGCTCAGCAGGCAAGAATGCTTGCCTGCCATGCCAGAGGACCCGGGTTCGATTCCCGGTGCCTGCCCATGTAAAAAAAAATAAAATAATAAAAAAATAAAAAAGTCAAACACCTAAAAGACAGATCTAATGATAGATGCGCATTATCTTTAGAGAAATAACTACATAAAAGTACTGAAATATATTAAATAAGACCTAAAGAAATAGAGAAACACAGTTTATGTATTATAAGGACATTGATTCTCCCCAACTTGTTCTGTAGACTTAATGTAGTCAAAAGTGATATTCCGGGAGGCTTATTTTTATGATGGAAATTTACAGTCTAATTCTAAACTTCATAATGTAATTTAAAAAGTCAAGAATAGTCTATACAGTCTTGGAAAATAAGGATGTCCTGACGAAACACGTCAAACTGAACTTACAACCATTCTGAATAAAGTGCTGTTAAACCACCTAGATTTTATTTAGACAAGGTGAAAATGCATTAGAATAGTCTTACAAAATAATAGAAGAGCCTCAAATTTTAAAAAAACAAATCTGGTCTTAGGTAAAAATGAAATCTATTTTTAATCTGTGCTACCCAAATTATTTTATGAAGTACTGCTTGGTATTTGTAATGTTTATAAAGCATATTGAAAAAGCTGAACCGATTTATGTCTTTTTTTAACTTTTAAAATTATTTTAAAAATACCAAATTGGAGATACATTTTTTCTAAATCAAAACAAATTACATATCAACTGTGAAATAAAAGTGACATTCCAATGAAATTTATATAAATTAGAAAAAAATAAATAAAATTTGTTTTGTAGCCATCAAGTGGAAGATTTATGTGCAAATAATTCAGAAACTAAGTTTTATAAAGGTTCGTTTCTGGTCATGATTGATAAGCTTATAGTTCCATTTTTAAAAAAATTTGATAAAATGGAGCTTCAAACTGCTATTTTTGGTTTTATTTTTTAAATCTTGGCATTGAAATTTTGAAAGAAAAAGATAAAAATTATTTTATGGATCTATATATTGTTTTAAGAAATTGTAAAAATCACAATATAAGTGATAAAGAAATGTATATGATAAAATAATTTGCAGTAATTTCCATGATTACAATATGTCATATTTGTTTCTGTTGCATCCTCTGAATATGCTATGTAAATCATGGTTTATTTTCAAATCTAAGTATTTCTTTAGGAGTATTATGGACCATTCTAGTTGCTAACGCAGAGCAAGATTTCTTCAAATTGAAATTAATGAAAGCTGAGAACTACAATTTAACTTAAGAAAAGTTGCATACTTTGCCATTTCCATCCATAGACCACAAATTATGTGAAAATTTTAATCATAAGACTTTAAGTTGCGGTTTCACCAAAATAATGGTCAATTAAAATGCTTCATGGAATAAATGTGCAATAATTAATAAGTTACATATGCCTTGATTTTATTACTCAACCCAAATGACCATTCTGTTGACAGAAGACCTGGACATGTGCAACAAATAAATACATATAGTGTTTTTAAATATTTTCCTGGCTTTCAATCATATTAAAATCACAGATTTTCATAAATACTTTTTGTCATAAAGATGCATTTATCAAAGTTTGAGATAGGGTATATTTTATTTAAAAGTTTGTGAATATGAGTGACAATTTTTAAAAGATTTAGACATCGTAAGTGTAGCCCTTTTTTGGCACTCATATCTGATAGGTCCAAAGATGTCAAGGATAATTCCATCTCTTGTTTTCAAACTGTAGCATCCCACTTTCCAGATTCTGCTATGACACCCAAAGGTAGCCTGTAGCCCTCTTCCTTGAAAATGACTGAGGCATGGGCCTGCTGTTAACTTTTTTGGAACGAGTTACAAACTTTTCATATTCTCGAACAGAAATATAAATATATATATGAAAGAGTTCTATGTTATAAGGTACCCAAATACCCAAAGCATTTTGAAATGCAAAACAGTTATTCAAATACAGTAAAAGGTAATCTCAGCTTTTCCTTTTCTTGCTCCAGAATTTACAAATTAAGAATTTTCTAAAATTCCCACATTGTTCATTACATATATTGCCTTGTAATAATCTTTCCACAAACTCAGGCACCGATCTCACTCTGCTTAAGACTATGGACCATAGCACCATACACCGGACTTAAGCGCATAACACCATAACAAATGACACATAACATATGGCACTGTAACATATAACACACAGCTCCATAACACTATGGGCTTAATAATATTTGCCTTGCTTAATACTATGGACCCAGGATTCTATTAACAAGGAAACTGTTTCATCTTCTGTTTATTCTTTAAATCTATGGCTGACATGACATAAATAGCTGATAGGTTTCCTTTTCTTGGTCCTAGCTGTTAATGTCACTTCTTCAGCTGGCAAGTGGAGAAGTATACTCAAAATAGGTTGCACCACCATCCCTAGAGGGGAGCTAATGTTTGTTTTCCTTTCTGTTTTCAGCCTTCCCCACCCCTGTGATCTGCAACCAAGCGCATCAAAGTTTACACACCAGGATCTCCACAGACCATTGCATGTTCTCTAAACATAAGGAGCCTTAATATTTCTTTGGTCATCCCCACCTTTGCTCTGTTGATTACTTCTCTGCCTCAAAGCATGGTTTTTTTTTATCCCCATAACCATCACTGACTCTCTTTTCAACCAGTCCTCTGATTGTAAGGTATATTTCTGTGTTATAGTTGTATTGCAATAATAAACAATGATCACATCTTTCAAATAGACTATGGATATAACCAGTGGACTAGATCATAATTTCTTGTTATCTTCTTTGAACCATGGAGAGATCTCAAATCTTTCAACACCTACTATGCATTATGCTGGACACTGTGAAAGATGTGAAGTGTGAAATAGCTCTTCCTAAAACCTAAAACCACCCTCCTCTCCTTTCTTCTTTTCTCTTAATAATCCTAGCCACTGTTTCATATCATTAAGTTACTTCACATTGCACTTGACTGAGCAAGGGAGATAAATATTTTCTTCTTAAGGATTGTCTTCTTCAGTGAATTCTTCTCTAAGGTTGCTTTTATTTACCAATCTTTAAAACATTATTCTGGAAAAACAGTCCCATTAATAGTGCACAGTGCTTTGTCAAATGAGTATAACTGAATGGCCAATAAAACAGAAACAAACTGATATGAAATGAGTTTTCTTTAGGATAGATTCTGGTCCTCCCACCCCTCTTAATTATTTACCTTCAATTTTGACTTTGGAACTAAAGCTACTTGGCAATCAGACTACCAAAAAACCCAAATGGGATTATATTGTGTGTGATGGTAATTTATTTCTGCAAACAAACATTCATTAAAAATCTCCATATGCATCATTAAATTATTTTATTACCAACTGTAAATGTCTTTTGTTTCAGGATGCAATGGATATAGATGGATAGAAGGTAATTGAATTTCACGATTATGTCCTTCAGGGCACAGTTCTAGTAAATCTCAATATATGAGTCAGACTGAAAACCATTTTCTTCCACTTTGGAAAGCAAATGTTTTTATTGAAATATTCATTAAATGTTTTTGCAGTAATTTTAACTTGCTCTCTTGAGTTAAATATTAATGTTGAAAAATTGTGAATGCCACTGATCATTTAGACACGGCAAGTATTTATAAAATTGAAAGGAAAAAAGTTTGTGAACATTCAGCAGGGATTTAGGTTTCTTAAAAGACATTTGCTGTTTGTATCCAGAACATGGTTCCAAATATATATATTGTTTTGTGCTTGTAAATAGCAGGTGACTGATAAGCTGAGAAAATTTGTGCAGGGTCAGTCCTAGATCTTTGTGTGGTCTTCTCTAGCCAGGAGAATTTAGGGTGTCCTTCTAAAAAGAGAAAGGGAAATTTTTCTTCAGCCCCCACCATGTAAAGGCTGTGGACACCTACCTAGTCATAATTGTCGCGTACTGCCAGCACCGACATTTTGGGCTATCTCTCTTAGTCTTCTATGATCCCTGATACCCCAGGAAGTTAGATGACAACTTCTCTTCTAGTCCACAAAGCATTCCCATTTCTACATTCTGCATAAATTGTTTAGAAACTTGATTGTTGTATTTTACATATCACAAAATGACTGTTTCAGAAAATTTTATGGGAATACATAAAATAAATGAATATTAAAGGACCCTCAAAGCAGCTAGCCCAGGGGTTCTCAATCTGCAGTCAGCAGACATTTCCAGGGACCCTGAGATCCTTTTGGGAAGTTCATGAGGTAAAAACTAATTTTACAATAATATTAAGGCATTATTTGTCTTTTCCACTGTATTGTCACTTTTCCTGGTGGTGCATGAACAATGGTGAATAAAACTACTATTCCCTCTGCACAGACCAAGGCATCAAACTGTACTAACCTGCCGTCTTGTTTCTCTGTCACCACTTACAGGAAAAAACAAAAACATTCACTTAGGACTGCCTTTGATGAAAGAACAAAATTATTAATTTTATTAGATGTCTACACAGAAATATATGCCTTTTAATATTCTGTGTGATGCAATGGGAGCTACACATAAAGCGCTTTGGGCGCATATCAAGGTACAGTGGTTTTCTGGAGGAATACAACTTGTGCCATTGTTTAAATTTGGAAAGTGAATTAGCCTTTTTTTTTTCATGGAAGAGCATTTTTTCCAGGAACGAACAATGGTTACTCAGACTTTGGCATTTAGATAACATTTTCTCAAAAATGAATGAAGTGATCCTGTCACTTTAAGAAAAGGAATAAAATTTGAGCTTGCAAACAAAAATGAGCATTTGGAAAAACTTGCATCTGTGACCATGAATTTTAAAACCTTATTTACAAATGTGATTTTTGTTATATTACATAGTGAAATGTGTCATTATTTAATAGTGGACATCCATCAGAACATTGGCATAACTCAGTGAATCATTGTTTTCTAAGTGACACATTATTACACAAAATCAGAAATGGGTAAAAATGTCATTCCATGTCCAATATAGATCAGGCGATTTTAATATAACAGAGTAGAAAATGTTTATTGATAATATTTCAGATTCCATAGTGCAACATACCTTTAAGAAACAATTTCTTACCAAGTTTTGGTGTAGAATCAAAGAATATTCACACTCATTTCAAAAAAGCAATTAATATACTCCTCTCTTTTCCAGCTATAAATCTGCATGAGGCTATATTTTCTCCACATATGTAAATTAAATCAATATATTGCTAAAGATTGAATGCAGAAGCAAATAGAAGATTTCACGTATATTCAAGAACCTAGCTGTGTTCTACTAAGTCAGACATTGAGGAGGTTTGCAAAAATGTAAGCAATGCCATTCTTCTAAGTTAAGTTTCTGTTTGCTTCTTTGGGAATACAATTTATGTTATTATAATGAGTATTCTTATTTTTTAATAAATTCATATCTAATTCTTAAAATTTCTAATACAGTAAATATAGATAACTATGTCCCATATAAACAATAGCTTCCTGGGGTCCTCCACAATTAAGAGTGAAAAGGGGTACCAAGATAAAAATTAGGAAAACCTGTGAGAAACACTGATTTAGCCAATTCCTTCATTTTTTAGCTGAGGAAACAAAAATATAGAGATGTTTATCAACATTATGTTACAGAGATGGTGGAAATGGCAGGACAAGAAATAAGGCTTTCTGAATTCAGTCCAGTATGCTTTTCTCTCAATCATCCTAATTTTTAAAGCATATTCTTTTTAGTAGTTTCCTTTCTTTTCTCTCTCCTGCATTCCACCCTCACATTCTCTCCACACACCGAATGAAATAACATAAATGAAATGAATAGAAAAAAAATCAGTTACTTAGGAAAGCAATTATTTTAGTGGAAATAGCAAAGTCAATAGAAGTCAAGGAGGCTACAAAGAAAAAGGGCAACCTGGAAGTGGCCTTAGATGATTTCAGTACATAGAAGGGAAGACAGGTAATATCTCAGAAAACTAAAGAGATGTCTCGGAAAGCTAATATGCTTTAAACTGAAGAAAACAAAATTCTAGTTCATGCAATTGCACAACATGTGTTAAAGCTTCATGTATAAGGAAAAGGTTCATCAAAATTCCTTACACTATAGTTTGTGAAATTAATTTCTAAATTGAGTCCCCCAAATGGAGTTTGAATCCCAACCATGTGCCTTCTTATCTCCATAGAGTATGACTTGGGGTATCAGTGAAATGAATTTTTCACCCAATGTGTCGGACACACTGGTTGAAAAATCTGATGTCCTGTTGGTCCCATGTTTGAGAGCTCTCAGCCCTTGTCTGCATGCTATTTCTAGTTCTCTACCTTTCATACACAACTCCCTTTCGTTTTCTGTTTTTTTTTCAAATTTGCAACACTGCTTGCATTCTGAAATGCATAAGCCAGAGAAGTCCCAGAAAGATTTTGCTGATTATTAAAAACACACAAATATAATAATTGTGGGAAGAGACAGCCAAAAAGACTGTATGGGACTGCGATCACTCAGTAAAGAAATCACATTCAGCATTGTTGAGTGCCAAAATAGATTTATATAAAATTACTAATGGAGCAATTTCACAGGGGTTTTAGCCAGAACTTTTTATTAAAATCTCAATTTATATATTTTTCTCCTTTCATATGGCTTTCTGTCAACACACCCAACACACACACACAGGCATTTTGAGAGTTTGTCTCAGCAATTTTTTGGACAGATAGGGAGGAGAGTTTGAAGCAAATTCTGGTGTTCTCTCTTCTGGAAAGGCATGAGCCCACTGAAGTGATTATGTTAATTTGCCCCTGATGGGAAAGAAGGGGGAGAAGGTTTGGGAGGGCAAGAAGAATGGAAGAGGAGAGATTCCCCTAGACTGAAAGGTTAGAAAAAGTCTCTGCGTCCCAAGACAGAGGGGGGACCTGAACACTATTTTGCTACAGCAAGAAGTGAAGGTGAAATGCCCTAAACAGGAATGGCTGCATGATGTGCCTAGAGCGGGTATACCCGGGAACCAGAGTTCCCTACCTCAGCTATGATAATTAAATACTTGGTGGCCATAAAACAAGAAGCTACTGAACATTAAGCAATTGCTGTAACTAGGGATGACAGTAGGGGCCAGAATGGGCTAGAAGATAGAGGACCTTGCACTATATTCCAGGCACCATGAAAGCCTCCATAATTCTGGAATATGCCTGTTAGGTGAAAGGGGTCCCAATAATGGCTGAGATGGAATTTCACACAAGCCAACTGGGATGAGGCAACTCTGAATTATACTGTCTGGGACAACCATGATACTTAGATACCTAATAGAGCGATCGATACTCATGCCTCATAAAATACTTTTCTTCTCTTTTCCTTATCATTTTGACCTTCTTTGAGAGGCAAAATGGTACTCAATTACCTTTCATCTATCCAATTTCTAAATGAATTGAGACACGAATAGGGTCGTGTAGATAAAGATGCAAACAATAGGATTATTACCGATAAAGTAGTATAGAAAACAACTTGTCAGTACCTCCCTGACTTGAACATACCAGAATGAAACGTCCATTATGCAAGCCAATGTTACAAAGAGAATTGAAAAGGTGCTAGACCCCACACACCCAGTTTCTCTTCCAAGTTAACTAACAGGTTAGTTACTTCTCTTCCCTTATGTGAGAAAGGAGGGAGGCCAAGAAATTTGCTCTCAAGAAAGGCTCCAGGAGTAAGAAAAAAGGTTTCCTCTCCCAATTAAAAAATCACTTGAAAAAAAAAGCACTTTAAATTTATTTAAAGGAGAATCAATACTTTCACAATATTGATTCTCTAATGCAAGAAAATGATATATCTTTCCATTTCCTTGCAACTTCTTTTACAACTAGCAACAGAATATTGAACTTTTATGTGGATTGCCTTGATATTTATCATTAAAGTGTTTACATATTGCATTTATGCTCTTGCTAGATTATATAAGCAATTATAATTTCCACTTGATTACTATTTGTAATTTGTAATCTGCTCTTTATTAGAGCAGATTCACAAAGCCTCATATATATGGCAATTAATTTGAAGAATATATTTTTCCATCTCTATCATAAAGATGGATCAGCAAATATTTGCATTCACATGGGATAAACAACTGTACTGATTTACAGTCTTACCCTAGGACTATATTAACTCTGCAGCTTGCTCTCCTAGAACATGCTGAAGGGGCCTGAATCAACTGGATCTTCTACAACACATTATATGGTAACTATGCTGATAATATTAATTAGACTGGATTAAAAAAGAAACGGAAAATACTTTGGAGATTTTAGTAAGATATCTTTGCTCCAGAAGGCGGGAGATAAATCCTACAAATTTGAAAAGTGTTAAGTAGTCTTGGGCAAGCAATGATCCAAAATAAAGAAGAGATCTTTGCATCACTCACTTCACACATTCAGAATTGATCACAATCACTGGTAGGTCTCTGATTTACTCAGGGAGCATATTTCACACACGTGTCACACTGGAGGATACTTCTGGGTACACCCATTTACCAAGTGACACAGAAGGTTGCCTCCTTTGAATGGGACTGGGATAGTGACATACCAAGGGCAGGGTTTCTTAGATAACTGTTTAGAACTTAGACTAGTAAAATTTATTTTAGGGGAGTAGTATTTTATCTCTGACATTGTATAGAACTACTGGATCACAGTAGTGTGATGAAGATAAAAATCAGACTGGCTTTTAAGGAATTTTATTGTTTTGTAAATTTTCTACAAAAAAAAATGCAACTCTTTATTGCCCGCATCTAGGGCAAACTATACCCAGTGACATACCCATGATAGACCATTGCGGCCAAAGCAGGAAAGCGTTTTGTAGCAGAAACAAGCTGTAAAAAAATATGACCTGGGTTATACTCCAGTATTAGTAGTATCAATAGCATGAAAACTAATGGCAAGCACCAATAAAAGAATCACAACATAGACCCCTAGGGTTCTGAAACAAAGCCATACCATCTATCACAGATAATTACAGACATACTTTGGAGATATTGCAGGTTTGGTTCCAGACCACTGCCAAAAAGGGAAATATTGTAATAAAGTGAATCATCGAGATACAATTTTTTGGTTTCCTAGTGCACATAAAATTTATGTTTACACTATACTGTCCTCTATTAAGTGTGCAATAGCACTGTGTCTTAAAAACTAACATACATCCCTTAATTAAAAAATACTTTATTGCTAAATAATGCTAACCATCATTCAGCAAGTTGTAACCTTTTTTGTTATTGGGGGAACTTATCTCAATGTTGATAGCTGCTGACTGATCAGGGTGGTGGTTGCTGAAGCTTGGAGGGGGTGCTGTGGCAATTTCTTAAAATAAGACAACAACGAAGTTTGCAGCATTATTGACTCTTCCATCAAAATTCTGTTTGATAGCATTTTACTCACAGTAATTTTTTTCAAAACTGGAGCTACTCACATATGAAACCAGAAGGAAAGATAGATGATAAAGACTGATGGTATCATCTAGAAATGCCTAGAGTGTACAATGATAGTGACTACATGTAAAAATTAAAAATGTTTTTGCATGAGGAAGAACAAAGGAATGTCAGTATTGCAGGGTGTTGAAAATAGATGGTCAATCATATTTCTTTTTTGATGGTCATTCATATTTTAAAACTTCAACTGCTGTGTGACACTAAAGCAAGAAATGTTTATTTGATAGAAAATTTATGTTTTGACTAGTGCATTTCCTAATTTAACTAATATGGACAGTTTAACTGAACACCATAAGTACACGAAACCTTGAATAGAGCATGAGATTTTGTAGGTTTGTCCAAGTTAGTGTGATGCCCCAATAAATCCCAGAGTGATCTGAACAGTGAATAAAGAAGTATTTGAAAATTCCCCTTGGGGGAATGGTGAGAAAGGGGAAAAATTCAATTTCCCCAGTTGGAGAATTCCTGATATTTTCACAAGCAGTGGGGAAACCAAATCCATAGCTGAGCCCTCAATCTTGGCATTTGTTCATATGAAACATCCCTGCAAAGGATAGGCTAAGCCTACTTAAAATTAGGCCTAAGAGTCACGCCCAGAGAACCTCTTTTGTTGCTTAGATGTGACCTCCCTCTCTCTCTCTCAGCCAGCATGGCAGGCAAACTCACTGCCCTCCTGATCTCTATGTGGGATGTGACTACCAGGGGTGCAAACCTCGCTGGCAGCATGGGACAGAAATCCTAGAATGAGCTGGGATGCAGCATCAAGGGACTGAGAAAATCTTTATAACCTAAAGGGGGAAGAGAGAAATGAGACAAAATAAAGTGTCAGTGGCTGAGAGATTTCAAACAGAGTCAAGAGGTTATCCTAGGGGTTATTCTTAAGCATGATATAGATATCCCCTTTTTATTTTAAGGTGAATTACAGTGGCTAGAGGGAAGTACCTGAAACTGTTGAGCTGTGTTCCAATAGCCATGTTTCTTGGAGATGATTGTATAATGATATAGCTTTCACAATGTGACTGTGTGATTGTGAAAACCTTGTGTCTGATGCTCCTTTATCGATGGGATGGACAGATGAGTAAAAAATATGGATAAAAAATAAACAAATGATGGGGGAACAAATGTTAAAATAAATTGAGTAAATTAAAATACTAGAGATCAGTGCAAGGGAGTGGTAAGGGGTATAGGAAAAAAATAGGGGGAACAGTGGTTAAAATATATTGGACAGATGGAAATACTAGTGCTCAATGAAAGAGAGGGGTAAGAGGTATGGTACTTATGAGTTTTTTTTTCTTTTATTTCTTTTTCTGGGGTGAGGCAAATGTTCTAAGAAATGATCATGGCAATGAATATACAACTATGTGACGGTATTGTGAGCCATTGATTGTCCTGATTCATATGAGGATCAAAATATCAACATCCACAGGATTTGGGAAGAAGTTGGTTCCAACCCTCATGGATGACTTTGAGGCGTTCAAGACTTCAGTGAAAGAAATAACTGCACATGTGGTAGAAATAGCAAAAGAACTAGAATTATAAGCAGTGCCTAAAGATGTGATTGAATTGCTGCAACATCATGATAAAAATTGAACAGTTGAGGAGTTGCTTTGTGTAGATGAGCAAAGAAAATGGTTTCCTGGGATGAAATCTATTCCTGGTGAAAATTCTGTGAAATGACAACAGAGTATTTGGAATATTACATAAACTTAATTGATAAAACAGTGGCTCCAATCTTTTTTTACAGCAATGATTTTCTTTATTCTGGTAGTGATGATGGCACGATTTAGACACAGTTGTAAAGCAAACAACAAAAGGTCTCCATAGGGACTTAAGTTTCTAAGTTACATTAATAACAGTGGTATGAAATCGTTACCACAAGAGGGTTTCAATCCATACTTTATTTGGCAGAGATGAGTGAATTTTTCCTTGTTTGGCCTTGGGGGTTGGGGCAGACAGTCCTGTCAAAGGCTAACCCTTGCACATGAATCTGTATTCTTCCCTCTCCAACACCCTTGGGGACCTCCTTGCACCAACTCTTTTTCCCATGAATCAGGACTGTTCTTAATGGCATCTAGAATGGTGAATCTTTCCCAGAAGGTTTCCAATGGACTTTATCAGATCCATGAAAGGAATCACTATCTATGGCAACTATAGCCTTGTGAAATGTATTTCTTAAATAATAAGACTTGAAAGTTGAAATGACTCCTTGATCCATAGGCTACAGTGTTAGAAAGCATGGAAACAACATTCATCTCATTGCACAGCTCTATCATAGCTCTTGGGTGGCCAGGTGCATTACAGTAAGCAGTAATATTTTGAAAGGAATCTTTTATTCTGAACAGGTCTCAACAGTAGGCTCAAAATATTCAGTAAGCTATGTCGTAAACAGAAATGCTGTCATCCAGACTTTTTGATTCATTAAGAGAGCAAAGGCAGAGCAGATTCAACTTAATTCTTCAGGATTCTGGAATTTTCAGCATGATAGATGAGCACTGACTTCAACTTAGAGTGATCAGCGGCATTAGCACCTAAAGAGAAAGTTAGCTCATCCTTTGATGTATTGAAGCCAGACAACGACTTTTCTCTAGCTATGATAGTCTTAAATGGCATATTCTGCCAACATAAGGCTGTTACAGCAACACTGAAAATCTGTGTCTAGTATATCTACTCTTATCAATTATCCAGATATTCTGGATAACTTGCTGTAGCATCTACATCAGCACTTGTTGCTTCACCTTGGATTTTTATGTTATGGAGATGGCTTCTTTCCTTAAACCTCTTGAACCAACCTCCTCTGGATTCAGACTTTTCCTCTGCAACTTACTCACCTCTCTCAGCCTTCAAAGAATTGAAGAGAGTTAGGGTATTGCTCTGGATTAGGCTTTGTCTTAAAGGAATCTCATGGCTGGTTTTATCTTCTAACTAGACCACTAAAACCTTCTTCATATCAATAATTATGATGATTATGAAAATGGTTGTTTCATTTTCTTATCTTTTGTGTGTTCACTGGAGTAGCACTTTTAATTTCCTTCAAGAACTTTTCTGTTGTTTTCACAACTTGGTTGACTGTTTGGTGCAAGAGGCCCAGCTTCTGTCCTACCGCAGCTTTCGACATGCCTTCCTCAATAGGTAAAATCATTTCTAACATTGATTAAAGCGAGAGATGTGTGACTCTTCCTTTTCACTTGAACACTTAGATATCACTGGAGGGTTATTAAGTGACCTAATTTTAATATGGTTGTGTCTTGGAGAATAGAAAGGCCCAAGGAAAAAAGAGAGACAAGGAAACAGCTGGTCAGTGGTGCAATCAGAACACACATAACATTTATCAATTAAGTTCTGTGTCTTATATGGGCGTAGTTTGTTGTACCCCCAAATAATTACAATATTAACATCAAAGATCACTGACCAGAGATCACAATAACAGATAAAATAATAATGAGAAAGTTTGAAATATTGTGGGAATTACCAAAATGTGACATAGAGATATAAAGTGAGCACATACTGTAGGAAAAATAGGCTTGTTAATTACAGAGTTGTTACCTACCTTCAATTTGAAAAAAAAATGCAGTATCTGCAAAATGCAATAAAATGAAGCACAATCAAATAAGGTATGCCTCTATACCCCTTTTGAAAAACAGCTCTTGGAATGCAATTGGAACCAGGTAGAGAAGGAGAGACATATGACTAGAGATGGCCATCATGAAGTCGGTTCTGCCCTACCATTAAATCATAAGGGCCACAAATCCATTGTGGGAGCAATGAACCCAGTAAATGGACAAGACCAAGTCCAGGGGACACCAGTAAGCTGCATGATCAGGTGGCCCAGGTCTCCACGTCATCCATCATTTTTACCAGTACTTCTCCTTTAGTCACCTTGTTGGCTGCACAGATGAACAGGTAGATCCTAATGACCACCTGACAGAGGAGGAAAAAGAGAGCTTGAATGACAGAGCGATTGGCTCCATGGGTGGTTGCCAGCCTAAAATTGACTGCTGCTACAGTGCAGCCTACTCAGGGATGGCTCTGAAAGATGGTGGAGATGAGAAATCTTCCCAATGGGCAGAACTTTGAGCTGTGCACTGGTGATCCATTTCTTGTAACAAGATAAGTGACCTGGGATAGGAACACATGCATATTCATGGGCAGGGGCAAAGGGATTGGTTGGAGGTCTGGAAAGGGAAACTTTGAAAGTTTAGAGAAAAAGTATAGGGAGATACTATGTGCATAGACATAGGAGGGGTCAAATATGAAGATCTTTCTGTCCCATGTTATATTCACCATGGAATAGGTACTAAACAATCTAGTAAACAGACTGGCTCAGCCAGTTGACTTCAGCCAGCCTCCATCATCAATTACTCCAATGCTGGCACAATTGAAACAGTCAGCATGGAAGGGAATGGAGATTATAGATGGGCCCAACAGCGTGGGTCTCACTCACAAATGCTGATTATACATATTCCAGATATGAGTTTTTGTTTCCTGTCCAAAGACCCTTCATGCTGCTACCAATCCTTTCAGAATATTTTATCCAATGATATGGCATCCTACATATTATGTCATACAAGAAAACTGACTTTAAGCAAAGGAGGTGTGCAGTGGACCCATGGCCATGCAATCACTGGTCTCATCATATACCGCCTGATAGGCCACAATGCCTTGTTGGCCTGATAGAGGAATGCAATGGCCTTTTGAAGGTGCAAATAAGGTACTAGCTTGGTGATGATACCCTGCACAGATGTGGTGCCACCCTACAGAAGATAATGTACACATTAAATCAATAACTATGACATGGTTTTAGTCCCCTGTAAGTAGAAGACATGAGTCTAGGAATGAAGTGGTAAAAGTAGGAGTGGTTCAGATTACCTTCATTCTCAGTGGCCCACTGTTGATTTAGTGCTCCTTGTGCCTATAACTTTAGACTCTGTGGGCCTAGAAGTACTAGTTATCTCAGAGAGGGCTGGAATGAGAGTGAGAGCCAGAGAGTGCTGCTACCAGGAATAAAGGAGGTATGTCTTTGAACTTTAAGCTACACTTGTTACAGGTTCATGTTGGACTCTTCTTCTTGGCAGTGTTGATTGACACTAATCATCCAGGAGGGGAATAGAACTGACCAGGACAGGGCAGAATATATTTGATATCTTGGTGATACATCAGGTAGCACTTGGTACTCACCTGGTCAGTTTTTATAGATGGACAGTTACAAGAGATGTCCAGGTAAAGTAATCATGACAACAGCTCAAGTATCTCATGGAAGTGGGTCTGCATCAATCCACTAAATAAGCCACCCCACCCAGGGAGGTGCTAGCTGATGGAGAGGCATCTAGAAAGGAGAGTAGAGAACGGAGACAATGAGTGTCATCTGTACCCTGCTTAGGGAGCTGTAGTTAGTCCCACAAACCTCATGCAAACTTTCCGATAAAAAAGAGGCCAATCAGAAACATTGGGGGGCTGTTTTAAGAAGGGGTGAACTTTTTATATACAGGAAGTAGATTTGAGTGGTGTAGGGGTGACCTGTAGTGGGTCCCATGGTACAGTAGTAAGCTGTAGTGAATCCTGTGGTGCCCTCCCTTCATACCCTTCAGAGCCAGTGACTCCCGCCCCAGTGCCAGGAGTGCTGTCTGCTGATTGGTTTTCATAACTGAGTGACTCCCCTGAAATTACTCTCAGGCGATGGGAGCTGCTTCATCTAAGGTGGTCCTCTCAGGTGAGTAAGTTGCAGAAGGAAAGCTTGAATCCAGAGGAGTTTGGTTCATGAGGTTTGAGGAAAGAAGCCATCTCCATAACATAAAAATCCAACAAGTGCTGATGTAAACGGTACAGCAAGTTTTCCAGGATATCTGGACAATTAATAAGAGTAGATATACTAGACACAGATTTTTAGTGTTGATGTCACAGCATTATATCAGCAGAAGATGCCATTTAAGACTATCATAGCTAGAGAAAAGCCATCATCTGGTTTACTAAAGAGTGGTAGAAGAGGAGATCAAAATTCTGAGTCTTTGCCTCAATTCAAGGCCATTGTGAAAGGCCACCCAGCTCCATTGCTCCTGGGAGGATGAGAACTGCTTCGCTGTTCAACTTTGCCCTCTGCCCAGTCCTGCTCTTTGCTCCTTTATAGTCGGTGGGCCAGTGGGCATTCTTCTTTTCAACTTCCTACATGTATGTATTCTTCTCAGCATCTATTCCATGGGGATACAACCTCAGGCAGAAATAATCTTACATGTAAGAACAGTTTATTATTTTTTAATCTCAAATCCCTAAAGACAAACTTCCTATTTTGGAAGAGTAATGTAGGATTATTTTTTCAAAGAGTTTATGGATGAGATAAAACCATTAGTAGCATGTGCCTTTCAACAGTTGACAGAGAATTATGTGAAGAATAAAAGCTTATCTGAGGTAGATTAAAAGGTTAGGAATGCATGGATTTTTTAAATGTTTATTAGCAGAGAAATTTTAAAGTACCGTTGAGATAATAAAATGAATAGAAATATATTGATGATAATGCTCTTCTACTGGAAGTAATGGCAACAATATCATGAAAAATCAGTGGCAATGTTTTGTCTCTAATGTGCCAAATACAAAAAGATTTGGTTGGTGACAGCATTTTACACAATAGAAACAACTACTATATATATTAGTCTGATGTTTTAGTAGATATCCAATGATAGATTGGCACCATTTCTATCATGTTCCTTTAGTGAAGAAAAAAAAAAACAAAACACTGCCACCACAGTAAGGACTGGAATCATTTATTCAATCTTTTAAACTTTCATTTTGGGGATGTTTAAGTGATTCTTGCCATTTATAGGCACCACGCCACTAGAATTAGTACTGTTATTGGTTTGCCTAGGAATAACAGGTTTCCTAGGACATAGGGATCTCAGTGCAAAAACTGGAACAGGTCCTGGGTAAACTGACTGTTAAGTCACTCTCATTGTGGTCTATCAAACTTTAAAAAGTTTGGAATCCTTGTTTTTACATACCTCTTTCCTTAGCAAAAAGATAGGGTTTGAAAACACTATTCTTTCAAGAGATCAAAATATGAGAACAATAACATTCTTAAAATCCAACTAGAGAATATTCTCTGGTATTAATAATATCATCTGATAACCAAGGCAGTGGGAGAAAATTCAGGGTATTTGGATATACAAAATCTCAAGATAGAAACATAGATGGAACAAGGGGGTTCCACATCCATGCATGATGTAGTAAAAGGATACAGACCAACCATCTCATCATTAAGCCACTAAAAAACTGGATAAAATATTTAAAGTAGGTATTTTCAGACATTGAACAACAGGTAACGTAGAATATGATCTCTCAGAGAGAAGCAATGAACTAGCTAGGTCAACAGAAGTCCTGTGTTCTGCCTTGAGGCATTTCCCATGGGGAGCAGAGACTGGGAGCCCAGCAGCATGGCTGTCCCTGAACTGAGGACACACAGATCTGTCACAGTTTGGGGCATCTGAAGCAGCTGAATTTGTGTGAAAATGTACCAGAGATAAGGGAACTGCACAGGGAGAATGCTCCAGAAATCTTCAGGGGAATGATTAAATACCTGCTGTGCTTGGTCCGGGGAAGCCCCCTCTAGATCTGCCCTCTCAAAGCTTAAAACCAAGTCCTTAGACTTTATGAAATATGGCAAAAATCGAAATAGATTTGGGGCTAGCAGTAAAAAAATAAAATGCTAATTTCCAGTATGATTTCTTTTTTGATTCAATATTTAGATGACTATATCTAAATTTCCACACCTACACACTTCTTATCTTTGCAATGTGGATCTCTAACTTAATTACATTGTGTTGAGATAACAGGGTCTTTATTTTCAAAATACGTTGAAACTTGTCCTGGGCTGAGTATGTTATAAATTTTAGCAACTGATTTGTGAGCATTTGAGAAGAATGTAGATTCTCTTTTGAGACTATGTTGAAACTACAACTATGTCAGTATACTAAGCTTAATTGTGATGTTCAATTCATATAGACCCTTACTAATTTTTTGTCTGATTCCATATCAATCACTGAGAAAAACATCCTAAAAGATATAGTATGATTTGGAAGTGTTAATTTGTTCTTGAAATTCATCAATTTAAATTTTACATACTCTAAATCTATTTTATGTGGTATATACAAGTTTTAGAATTAGCATAAATCCCTGTTCAATTGTGCTATTTATAATTTGTAATATTCATGTTTCCCTTAATATTTTTTTGCCTTAATGTCTAATTTTTGGATGATTTTTTCTCATATAATTTCATTTCACTGACTTATTTTCAACTTTCTGAATTCTTATACTTTAGCGTAATTATTGAACAGCTGGAATTTATGATTAATTTATGATTAACACCTGGAATTTATGATTTATTAATCATACTTATTTCTATAACTGGTATATTTAGTCCATTTATAGTTCTTTTAATGATTAATATATTTAAATTTATTTCTATCATTTTGTATTTTCTATTTAGGCCATTCTTTCTCTTCCTCTTTTCTTTTTTCTTTAACATCGAGAATTTTCCTTGATTGTGGTGAGGTTTAAAAGATGGATCCATAAGTCACCCTTACCAAACTGAACACCATAAATATTGGCTGATTTTATGTCTATGGCAATTACACCTCAGTGTTGTCTTTTTAATATCAAGTTCAAAATACGTTTCACTTTCCATTGCAATTTCTTCTTTGACCTATCAGTTATTTAGAACTATTTATTTAATTTCCAATCATTTGGAGTTTCTTAAGTTATTTTTAAATTATTGATCTCCAGCTAAATTCCACTATCATCAGGGACCCACATTCTATATGGTTTGATTCCTTTGAAATTTGTTGAAGTTTGCTTTATGGCTTCCTCCTCAACATGGGCAATTACAGTATCTCCTGTGTAACTAAAAAGTTGTTGGGGGCTGTGTACTGTCAATTAGATAAAATTTGCTATTTGAATATTCCAAATGTTGCCTTTACTTACTGATGTTTTTTTGTTGCTTCTTCTATCGTTTAACAGAGGAAGAGTGGTTAAATCTCCCATTATAAGAGAGTTATCTATTTTTCCCATGTGTCCTACCAATACCGTCAAATTTTGTTTTATGTATCACTAGTTGAATTTAAATTTAGAAATTTCATACATTTCTACTGCATTGGCAACTTTACCTTGATGAAATACTTTTGCTTTGCATAGAACATGAGGATAACTCGAATAACTAGTTTTCTTTTGGTTGGAGTTTGCATTGTATATCATTTTCCTTCCTTTGACTTAAAAAAAATTCTGTATGCTCTTAATTAGTTTCTCTTATAAACAGCATATAGTTAGGTTTGGATTTTTTAATACATTTTTAAATCTTGGTCTTTTAATTGAGGTGTTTAGCATACTCTATATTTAATATAATTACTGACATATTTGAGTTTTAATCTACTCTCACTTTTTGTTTTCTCCTTGTGTCACCTATTCTCTCTTTTCTTGCCTGCTCTTCTACTAATTATGTATTTTGTACCATTGCATTTCTCCCCTCTACTTAGGTATACATCTTTTTACCATTTATTCTCTTAGTTTTCACCTTATAGGATAAAACATATATCGTTTGATTATTAGAATCTCATAAACATTGTTAATCTTACTCTTTAGGAATAGTTTCATCTTCAGTTGTGAATAGGTGGTAAATTGCGAAAATGAGGGAAGAGTCTGCACTGGCAGCAAGACCACAAATCCTCATCTGTGCCTTCCAGACTACCTGTTTTTGAGAATGCTATCCCCAGTTACATCTAGGCCACTGACTCAGAAAATACAAAAGAATGCTGAGGAAACTGGAAGCCCTTCAACACAGAGAAGGGTAGGAATAACAGGCAGACATTTCACTACGACAGAAAAATAAACATACAACACAACAAATCAAAGCAAAAAACCTGAAGAATCACAGTGTCTGAAAGTTCTCCTTAGTTCTAAACTGACTAAAGTGGCTTAGAGGAGATAAAGATGTACATAAAGGAGTATTAATCTCAAAAAAGAATTGACTCAGTTTGGCCATTCAGTGGAGTTCATGCTAATAGTAATTTGGGGAAGAAATTCAGAGGAGAAAAGGAAAGGCAATGACTTGGGAGATGACATAACTTCACAAATGTTCTGGAATCATCTATTTGAAAAATGGGCATACTGAGCTGCAGGAAATCATATGGGGGAAAGAAAGGAGGTATAGGTAAGGGGCCAAGTCCTGATGCCAACCTCCTTTTACTCTCCAGGTTCTTAGTCCATGACCTAAGGTACACTGTCCAATATGGTTGTCATTAGGCCACATGTGACTATTTAAAATTAACTTTAAGTTAATTAAAATGAAATAAAAGCTAATAAAAAATTAAGTGACATTAAATTTCCATTTAATTTTCACTTAGTGATATATTAGACTGAATTAAACTTCAAATTAAAATTTAATAAAATTAAAAATTCATTTCCTTAGTCACACCAATCATATTTACCTTGCTCACTAGCCATATATTAAAGAACATTTCCATCACCACAGAAAATTCTATCGAACAGCACTGACCAAGAGAATGTAAATCATCCCCATGGGGGCTCCCAGTATTTCCAGAGCAGGGGCCACAAATTCTGGACAGACAAGTTAGGGGCAGAAACTCTGCACTTAATCTCCCAACTGAATTTGGAGAGATGGAAATTTGCAAGCGGTTCAAAAGGGATGCTTTATGTGAGAAGATTGCCTAAAGCAGAATTAACTAAACTGTAAGGGATGAAAGCTAAGGAGCATTGAGACTTTGACATCTGAACGTCCTCCTGAGGGAAGATAAAGGAATTAATGAGGGAAAGGGTTCTTGTTGTATCAACTATGGGGGCCCCTTCAATGGTTCTATAAGACAACATCCAGCAGACAAAAGGTGAAAGGAGGGAGGGTTACGACTATATAACCATCCATTTATATGTATAGTCAGTATCCATGACTCAGGCAAGGAGAATTGGAAATTTTGGCATAGGGAATTCATATTTAGAGTCATTTCTGTATCTTGTGAGACAGCTACCTTTGGGTTATGGTAATTGACATGCTAAGACAGAAAGTAAAATGCAAAAATAGAACTGGCATTGAAATGTTCTTCCATGGTAGTTGGGTATATTGATGAAAAATACTCAATATATTTGACAAATATATGCCAGTGATTTTTGCAATTTCCACACTGAAATGAAACTGTGCTTTCAACAATACTTTTCTGTTAATCTCCTTCTGTCTCAGAAACCCCTGTTTGATTAAGATGTATTTAGGAATAGCCTGCAAAAAAAAAAAAAAAAAAAAAAAAGACTCAAAGAAGTGTTTTTGTTTTGGGAGTGACTAAAGAGGTCTAAAGAAATTTCAACTCTTGGCAAAACCACTAGAAAACACTTTCCACCTGGAAACATGCCTGCCCACCCTCAGTTGTGAAGCTTCTCTGGCTCCTTTCTGCAGAGCCTTAGTTTAGATGCCTTGGGTTTTCATTCTCTGTGAGATATTTATGAAAAGTTCAACCAGAAATTCCATTTGATTTGAGTCCCTCAGCCTTTAAGAGACAAAAACACATAAAAATACAGACACACACATACAGTTATGGCAGAAAGAAATTTCTGTTCCTTTGATAATATTTTTCATCCTTCACAATTTATCCATGTGGGAACCTCTTTTTGGAGCAATTGTACCAGCACGGTTAAATACAAAGAATGTAAAGAGTATAAGTTCAAAGAAATATTAAATTTTTTCACAAAGAATGAGGTCTTATGATTGGGACCTTCTAAGAGGACATTTCTGGATACAGTGAGCTTGTCATCAGCCCTAGTTCCCATTTATGATGACAAGACTTTTGCCTAATGATTATGCTGCATGTGTCATCTTCCACAATTTGAAGCAAAATTTGGTCTCTTTTTCAACTTAAAAGAACATGAATTTAATTTATTGTTAAACTCTGAAGAACAAAAGCCATTAATTATTGCAAGTTTTATTGTCAACCATTGCCTCTTTCCTTCTCTTTCTATTTCTTAAGCACTTGGTGTTCAAGGCAGTACAGTTGACCTAAAACAGGTAGTCTGACAAAAGGCTTCAGAGCTGGGCTGCCTCTGGGGTATATGGGCCCCTAAGAACTACCTTCTTTTAGGACCCCTGTCTATATGGTTCCAATTGTGTAATATCTAAAATATACAAATCCACAGAAACAGAAAGATTAGTGACTGCCCAGGATTGGAAGTAGGGAGATAAGGGAAAATGGTGTCTGCTAATGTATACATGGTTTCTTTTGAAAGAGTTACAAATATTCTTATTGCTCAACTCTGTAAATATATTAGAAACCATTGAATCATATGTTTTAAGTGGGTGAATTTATGGATATGAAATAGTTACCAAAAAAGCTGTTAAAAAAGAAAACTCTCAGCAAACTAGCACTGAAAGAGAACTTTCTCAATCTATTTAAGGGCATATAGGGAAGCCTACTGCTATCAACATATTTAATGGTGAATGATTTTAAGATTTCCCCCTCAGATTAGAAACCATGTGTTCACTCTCACCATTCTGTGGAAAGTCTAGGTAGCACAACAGGCAAGAAAACAAATAAAAGGCATGCAAACTAAAAAGGAAAACAGCAAAACTGACATTATCCTCTGTGTAGAAAACCCTAAGGAATCTATATGCACATACACACACAAACTATTAGAATTAATAAGTGAATTTATCCAGATCATAAGATACAAGATCAATAAATAAAAAAATTATGTTTCTTTGTTCTAGCAATTAACAATTAGAAAATAAAATTTTAAAAAACTTCATTTGCAAAAGCACCAAAGAAAGGAAATATTTTGGATTAAATGTAACCTGCCTACTATAAAATATTGAAAGGGAAATTAAAGATGATGTAAATAAGTAGAAAGAGACTCCATGCTCATGGATTAAAAGATATAATATTTTAATATGGAAAATCCCCCAAATGAATCCACAAATTCAAGGCAATTCTAATCAAAATGGAGAAGAGGTTTAAATAGACCCTCTCTTAGAGATACTGTATGAGCTGTCGCAAAGCCAAATGCAAAGATGTCTAGTACAACTACTTATCTGAGAAATGCAAATTACAACCATGACAAAAAATACACAATAGAGTGGCCATAGTTAAACAGATTAAAAAAAAAAAAACAAGTTCTGGTGAGGATGTGGAACAACTGGGATCATACATTGCACAATGGAGAATGTGGTAGTTAGATTCCGTTGTCAACTTGGCCAGGTGAAGGCACCTAGTTCTGTTGCTGTGGACATGAGCCAGTGGTAGTGAACCTCATCTGTTGCTCACTACATCTGCAGTCGGCTAGGAGGCCTGCCTGCAGCAATGAATGATGCTTGCTTAATTGGCTGGTGCTTAAATGAGAGAGCGCAATGTAGCACAGCCCAAGCAGCTCAGCATCCCTCATCTCAGCACTCACAGCTCAGCTCAGGCCTTTGGAGATGCAGAAATAAATCACCCTGGGAAAAGTTGTTGGAACCCAGAGGCCTGGAGAGAAGGCCAGCAGAGACCATCCTGTGCCTTCCCATGTAAGAAAGAACCTCAGTGGAAAGTTAGCTGCCTTTCCTCTGAAGAACTAACAAAATAAATCCCCTGTTATTAAAAGCCAATCTGTTTCTGGTGTGTTGCATTCCAGCAGCTAGCAAACTAGAACAGGGAGCCAAAATGTTGCAATCACTTTGGAAAGAAGTACAATTGATTTCTTATGGAGTTAAATTTTTACCTGCCATATGGCCTATCAACCTTCCTCCTGAGTATTACCCAAGAGAAATGAAAAATATGTATATACAAAGACCTATATTTGAATGTTCATAGCAGCATTATTCCTATTAGCCTAAAGTGTAAATAACTCAACTGTCCATCAACTGGTACATGGATAAACAACTGTGGAATACTACTCAGCAATAAAAAAGAATGGAATGTGATACATGCAATAGCATGGATGGATCTCAATGACATTACTCCAAGTGAAAGAAATCACTCCCAAATGGGTGATTCTATTTACATGAAATTCTAGAAAATGCAAGACTATAGTGAGAGGAAGCAGATTGATGGAAGCTTGAGTCTGGGATCAGTGGAAGAGATAACTGCAATTGGCCTATGGTGTTTGTGATATGATCATACAACTGCCAGAAACCAACAAACTGTACACCAAAATGAGTGAATTTTATTATATTTTTAAATTTAGGGATAAGACTAAAATGATGCTTGGAAGAAAACTGAAATCCTAAAAAATAATTATGAAAAAAATAGGGAATGAACAAAGTCAAAATGCCATTTAGCAGGTGGAAGGAGAGAACGGGAATTCTCACACCTCAAAAAATGTCCTCATTGCAATTTTAGCATGTGCAAAAGTTCCCAAACTGATTGATATTCAGACATACTAATTTGGGGGCAAAAATTCTAGTATATGTATCAGTATGAATTAAAAGCCACATAATATATTAGAAGGATCATGAAAACTATCCTTTCTACAATTTGATAACATTGCTTTTAATTATTGCACAAACTCAAAATATCTACATAAAGCCTGTATATTCTTATCTATAGCTGCATTGTTCCCTGTAGCTTTGTTTTGTTTTGTTTTGTTTTTGCAAGGGCAGGCTCCAGGAACTGAACCTGGGTCTCTGGCATGGCAGATGAGAATGCTGCCACTGAGCCACTGCTGCACCGCTCATATTCCCTATAGTTTTAAAATACTAAAACTAATATGATTAGAACACATTTTTAAGCCTCTTCCTATGTCATCCAAAGTACCTATAAAATAAACATTGTTTTCTGTTTAATCAAATATGCCCCAAATTAGGAGCCCTAATTTACAAATGAGATGAGCCTTAACCCATTCCCTGCCATCATACTCAGTCTGGTTCTTCTCATCAACAGTGGCTGGTAAGCGGTGACGCAGTTCCAGAAGCCTCTACTCATTGCTAAGGCCAGTTTGAGAAAAGCTTAAAGGGAGTTATTTTTCTGAGATTCTGAATTAAAATGTTGACTACATTTTTTTCCAGGGGAAAAAATAATAAAGGTGGTTAGTGTGCTGTCGCCCTGCCCAGGCTGGTTCTGAAAAGTCAAGGTGGGAAAGGGGAAGATGGGACAAAATAAAGCCAGAGACAAATATCACATTATGTTTAAGAAACGGTAAAGGGGATTAGAGCAAGAAAAGCACGTCCAAATGGCTCATCAAAGAGCAGAGGGCCTATGGGAGGTACCAGGAATTATAATACTCCATCAAAATATGAGAGAGAAAAGGGAGAATAAGAGGAAAGAATAGTAAATTCACATGGGTAAGGAGAAAGAGACTGTGAGGTGTAACAGAACAATTCGAATTTAAAGATTTTGAGATGGAGCGGGTAATTGAAAATGGGAAAGGATTCTGGTACACTGTGATACATTGCATTATATATCCCCCTAAAAGATGTGTTCTTAATCATAATCTGTGTTCCTGTGGTCCAAACTCATTTGTAAATAGGACTCCTTGAAGGTATATTATCAGATAAGGAGTGGACTCATTTGTGAATAGGATCTTCTAAAATGCTCCTTAGGTGTGGCCCAACTGAAGCAGGGTGGGCCTTGGTCTGAATTACCGGAGGCTTTATTAACAAAAGAAATTCAGATGCAGCCAGGGGCACCAGAAGTCAGAAGTCAGAAAACAAACACAAAAGCAGATGTAAGGAGCGGATCACTCCTTAAGTATTGGGAGGCAGAAATGCAAGCAGAGGAGCTGCAAGGATTGCAGCAAGCCAGCACCAGAACTCTACAAACTTTGCCAAGAAAGCACAGCTTTACAGATGGCTTGATTTGGGGCTTCCAGCCTCCCAAAAACATGACCCAAGAAATTCTTGTTGTTAACCAACCAATTGTGTGTTTTTGTCATAGAAGCCCTGGCACACTACTGCATCATGCACCTATTTCACAAAAGGCTGATATTGCCACATGCTTCATACACATTACCTTCTAAGCCTCAGCTTACAGTCAGTGCTAAGAGTCTTCTACAAGATTTGCTAAATAGATTTGTAATGCTTTCTTGGGTCTATGGGAAATGGTAATTTAAATTCCAAATTATCTTAAAATAAATTCTGACAATGTAGCTTCTCCCTAACATAATAACTGACATGTTTGCAATTTTACGTTCCCTGACACTCAGTTTTAGAATGGAGTTATTTTTAAATCAGTACAATTTTCTCTTTATTACTATTTAATTGCAAGAAGTTCCACTGGCTAGCATTTTTCCCATACTGTCACTGAATAAATTAGGGAGAATTAGAAAAAATTTTAATGTATTATCATTATGACAATCATTATATTTTGGCCCTAAGTGAAAGTAAAATTGTGGTTTTACCATATCCTCATTTCCATTCTGTACTTCAAAGTACAAAACCTAATTACCTTTCTCCGAGGTGCAGAAGATAGAAATATGAATTATTCCCTGAAATCTCAGAATGGTCAGTACTGAAGACTTTCATAGGAACACATAACTGGTGGGTACTGAAAATCTGATATCACTTGTAGACTCTCTTGGCAACATTTATATATTTTAGTCACATCCTCCATGTGTTGGCAATGAACACCCACTCAAATGCAAATTTCCAAGCCTTCCTGGCCATGCCCCAGAGTGTGAATGTGTGTTTTGGCTGTTGAAAACATTCTAATAGAATAATTGGAAATTTTAATTAAAAACCTATTTGGATTTTGGGTGATACATCAGCTTCCTAATTTACTAATGAGATGGAAATTAATGAACATATATATCTGTATACACTGTAAAGTAAAATCATAAAGAACTATAGAGAAAATGTAATACACTCCTTACCATACAAATAGGTATAAACCTAAAGAAATTGAGGAACTACCAGAGCCAGGTAGAGCTACTGACTTGACTTCTGTTTAATGCTCTTTCCACTCTACTAAAGCTTCCTCTTATCTCTTCTTTCTCAGAGTCCTCTTTTCTTTAAAGTCACCTCTCACCTATAAACCTGAATTACAAACAGAATAAAAATAATTTTAGCAACATATACAAGTGGCAGGCAGCCTATGTGAAGAGAGATAAAACAGAAACAGAGCTACTGTTGTAAGACATAAAGATAATGGGGAATTTAGTCACTACAATTTTTGCTATCAAGAGAACTCAGAAAAACACAGTTAAAAGAGAAAATCAATGGTTCACCCCTTGATTTACCTTGTTGAATGCTGTTGGGATAAATCAACATTTACAACTTCTGGGAAATTATCAGAATTTCTAAAATTTTTATTTTTAATTCCATGTTCCTCCTAGAAGACATTAGATGTATAATTTTTTTAAGTATTTTAACATATCCTAGAACTTCTTTTCTGGAAACATTCAAATGTATGTGGTTGCTTCTCTGCTTGCTTATGCCTTAAACTTTACTTCATCAACCACCTTCATATTAGAAAATGACAGAATGAAATTTAAACACAAATATAAATTAATATTGGCCCCAGTAGACCATAAGTGAAGTATATTTTATTCTTATACTCTCTGGTCAACATCCCAACAAAATTTTTAACAATAAGTTGAAGAGATGCAAAAAGTTGAAAAGCACCTGACTGATTTTTTTCTTACCACAGTAAAGATAAAATGTAAATTTCATTTATTATAATAAAAAAATCACATCATAAAGATCTCTTAGAGGAGAAGGATGGTCACATGGCAAATACTTGTGAATTTTATTAGCTCAACCTTCAAAAAAAAATCACAAGATCACATGACACTTTACAGCTTTAAAGTATTATCTAGCATACCTTCCTTGTCTCTTGAATGTCAGCACCTCCTACCCCAACCTGGCTAACTTAATGGGGTGTGGTCTTGGCCCTACCCTTTTCCTTTCTCTCCTCTCCTGGGGGCCATCTCCTTCATCTCCATGGAGGCCAAGTTCATCATACTACATTCTGCCTGACCAGAGCCCTAGAGGGCCACATACTGCACAACTTGGTCTGGAATAGCCTCTTCAGGCAGTGTCCATCTGAAAAAAATTAATCCTCCTTGCTTCCAAAATGCCATCAAAGCCCCCCTCATGTTGGGGCAATAGATCTGAGAATCAGGAAAGGAAAACCCCAAACTATGAGTGACCAATGGCCTAGTGTGTTAACCTTCCCAGAAATATACTTATTTATTAAAATATTGTAACTACAAACTTTAATTACCATATCTTTCATGGTGGCCTTTTGAGATATTGGGCACTCTTTCAACTCTGTCAAAACGATGATCTATTTCACTAAAATATCCATGAAGTCATTCATGAATGAAGTTCTTTCAAAATTTTATTTGGCTTAGATTGTAGTCACAGCTCTGCTATGAACTATCTGTGTAACTTTGTGAATATTATATAACTTCTCTGGTCAATGATTGTATTTAACTGAAAAATGGGGAATTAAATCAGATCATTTTGAAGATCACTTCCAGAGCAAGTAGTCTGGAAGTGGCCAACACCTTTCCTTAATTGTGTCTCGGCAGCTCTTTTCACTTTTTGGGTACAGAGTCAGAATAAAAAAAATTGTATATGAGAACATGTGTGGGCTACTAACTTAAAACTTTTACATGATGAGTTAAAAGGACAAGAAAATTATACCCAGTTAAAAAAAAAAGTGGTCATCACCAAGAGCTAGAAGAAATATCCAGGTCCTTGCTTATGGATTTTATTAAGTCAAAATGTCAGTGGTGGAGTGGCAGATCTAAGAACAATGTCAGCAGTGCAGATAACTCTATCATTCCATTTTCCTATGCATCACAAGTCTCTTGCACATTGGACATTAAAATAACTCTTTGGGGTATAAAATCCAACCATCTTTTTTAGTCAAAATAGAAGCAACAAAAGTTGGTCTTTGCTTTAATATATAACAATACCTATTCCTTTATGCTGTATGGAATCTGATTTATAGAAACTTAGATGTCTTTAGTCACATATAATTTCTTTCTTTCACTATTATTGAAGTAAAAAATGAATGCAAGTATAAGTCACAATGGTATCCATATGAAATAGTGCCTGTTCATTCCTATAAATGATCATCCCCAGCTGCTCTCCACTTTCCAGAACAAGATAAACTTAAGAGTTTATTTTTTAAAACCCTGACAATTGTGCTAGTAACATTTTCCAATTTATTTTATTTTTTGCTCTTGATAGATGTCGCTTTTGTTTCCTAATTGGACCAGTAATATAACATTCCCTTTGTTTTCATTTCCACAACATCTGAACCAAAAAAGCAATCCAATAGCTAACCCCAATCAAATGGCTGACCCCATCATCCATGATGGTTTCACATCAGGTGGATTCTACAGAAGGAATAAAAAACAATTTGATGCAATTTCTGTGTTGATGTTAAATCAAAAAAGCACTAACCACTTCCTAAAATCATCTCATTTTTACCTAAGCCCTTGGCTCCAACCTCTCTTCGGAGACAATTTAAGTAAAAGTGTGATATCTATGAAGCCCATTAGTGTTGACCCCACTTTCCTATTCTGTGTTTCTCTCACCTGGAGGTGCTTCTATTCCCTCCTGCTCATTACCCCCAAACTCCTATGGTTCTCATTTTCTGGCTCTGCCTCACAACTTTATTATTTTTTTTTATTACAGACCTCTTTCATGTTTAGTTGGAAATAATGAAGAAACTCTTCAAATGTGCAAATATCCACACTCTGTACAATGTAACAGGACCTAAGCCCTCAGTCATAGATATGATTCCAAATGGATAACCACAGCTATCAGTCGATAACTGTATTGTGGTTATATAAGAGAAACATTTCCATCCTTAGGATATACTTGCTTAAGTATATAGGGATAAATATATATATATATATAACTTACTTTCAAATGGTTCAGATAGAAAATTAAGCATGTATATTCCATTGCACTTTAGAAAGATTATATGACTATATAATAATTACTTTTGAAAATTGCTCTGATATGCCTTATGGCCTAATGTGTGGTCAAGTTTTCTAAATCTTCTATGTGTACTTATAAAGAATATATATTCTGCAGATTTTGGAAGGTTATTCATAAAATAATTACCATTCACCTCAATTCCGGCATGTTATATTATGCTGTAATTACTGTGTGTGTTATTTTACCTATACTATACTTCTCAATCTGGTGTGCTCTTTACTTTTAAATAAATTATTTTGATATTTAGAAAGTGTTTCAGTTTTCTAATGCTGCCAGAATGCAATATACCAGAAATAGAGTGGCTTTTATAAAGGGGATATATTAAGTCACCATTTACAATTCTAAGGCCATGAAAATGTCCATATTAAGCACCTACAAGAGGATACCTTCACTCAAGAAAGGCTGCGGGCATTTGGGGCACTTCTGTCTGCTGGGAAGGCCTGTGGCTGGTGCCTGCTGGGCTCTGGATCCTATGGGACTCACTATCTTCTCTGGGGCACATTCTGGACTTCATTACTTAGCTCAGTATCTCCAAACAGCTGTGTCTTGGTTTCATCTCTCTATTCTCCCAGTCGGCTCTTTCAAATACTCCAATAAACACTAAGACCCATGTTAAATGGGTGGAGTCACAGCTCCACGAAAATAATCCAATCAAAAGGTCCCACCTACAATTGGATGGGTCACGTCTCCATGGAAACAACCTATTCAAAAGATCCCACCCAGAATAAGCCTGTCCCCTAAGATTGGATTGGAAGAAAATAGCTTTTCTGGGGTACCTAACAGTTTCTAACCAGCACAGAAAGGTTTATATTTTTACTTGAAATTGCCTTTGTATAAATACTTTCAATAGGGCCTGTAATTCCTTTTTTAATTTACTTCATCTTACACTGCTCATTTTTCACCATTGGCCATAACTCCTATCTACCACCCATTCACAGGCAATTAACTTATTGGGGATTTCTTTCTGTCCTCTCTTCCCTTTCCATTTTTGGTTGCATAATTTCTACTTCACCAGAACACATCATGTGTATGTATTATTCTTCAACCATGACTCAATCTTCACTTTGGTCTTTGCTCTACAATTAAACATGTCAGATGTTCCTCATCAGTACTTTTGCAAAGTTTCCTCAGTCTTCTTTGGTTGGATGAATCCTTCTAGCAGAGTCCTCAGGAAGAGCACATCACTTTAGCATTTCCAGAGTTCAGGTACATTCGAAATCTTGCTTCTATGGCTTTAAAACTTGAAGAATAGCTTGACTAGATAAAATTTCTTTGTTTTGCACACTCATTCCTTAAATGTCTTGAAGATGTTGCCCTCCATGCTTGCCTAGCTTTGCATCTTGAGAAATATGATGATGGCTTAATTCTCTGCTTTGTAACTTATTCCATATTTTTGTATGGTGGCACTGAGTATTTTTTCTTTACCTTTAAAGACTAGTAGTGTTATTAGGACACATCACAGATATTTCTGAGTCAATTTTACCCAGTACCTGGCATTCCCTTTCAATGTGTACATTCAAGTGTTCTATTATATCTGAACATTTATATCTGAACAATTATATCTAACATTTCCTTAGATTCTAATTTTAAACATTACTTCTGTACCACTGCTCTCATTTTATTCTTCAATGATAACAATAACACAAATATTTAACCTCCTTTTCGTTTTATATTTCAACCAATTTTTCTCTGCCCCTTTTTAGTTCTCCTTTTAAATTTCATTTTCGATTGTTTGGCTGTTTTCCTGATTTTCTCCACTGTCCTTTATCAAGTTTTCATTCATATGTAGTCTCCCAAGAACCTCATGTTAGTTTTCAATTCTGACATGAATTAGACTTTTTGTTCTGTCTTTCGTGGTTAAATCAGCTCTTTTCCTGTGATTTGTCCATTACTCTTTTTAGTTTTATAATATTTAGTCAAGTTATTTTTTCTTTAACTCCCTAAATGATTGTTTGAGGATATTTGGTTCAGTTTAGAATCTTATGCTATAGTTTTATTTAGCTTCATAGTTGGTTTGGGTGATACTTATCAAGAACTGAGTGATGTTAACACGATAAAAAAAATTAAAATAGCTGGTTTGTAGAAATATCAAATATTATGAATAATTTTATGAGGCATGTCAGATTCTTATTTAGAGATATTTGCATGAATTTGTTTATTCCTTCATTGAATAAGCATTTACTGCAGTGTCTGCTATTTGCCACATATTGCTCTAGAAGATTAAGACAGGATGGTGAACAAGACAGATAGGTCCTGTCTTCTTGAAGCTTCTTAAAGCTTCTCGTGCTGGGATCAGGAGATACTTAACTGCTTTCTAATTTGAGACAAAATTTGAAGGGTATTTGAAAATGGAGGTTATGGGAAACAAGAGAAACATATTAACCACACAAATTAGGAAAAGATTGAGAAGCAGAAGGAAATCAACAAAATGTTTCTTCAAGTTAACTCAGTTAACAGAAATATACTCTACTCTATAAATAAATTAATTTTTCATCTAATTCTTAATTCTTCCATTTGATAATTATTCAGAATCTACTCTGTGATAATTACCGTTAGGCATTGGGATTCCAAAATAAGAAAAACACATGGTGCTCTAGTTTGCTAGCTGTCAGAATGCAATATACAAGAAATGGAATGGCTTTTTAAAGGGGGAATTTAATCAGAAGCTAGTTCACAGTTCTAAGGCCAAGAAAATGTCCCAATTAATACAAGTCTATAGAAATGTCTAATCTAAGGCATCCAGGGAAGACTACCTTGATTCGAGAAGGTCGGTGAAGTTCAGGGTTTCTCTCTCAAGTGAGAAGGCACATGGCGAACACAGTCAGAGTTTCTCTTTCATCTGGAAAGGCACATGGTGAACACGGTCAGGATTCCTCTCTCATCTGGAAGGGCACATAGTGAACACGGCGCATCTGCTAGCTTCTTCTCCTGGCTTCCTGTTTCATGAAGCTCCCTGGGAGGCATTTTCCTTCTTCATCTCCAAGTGTCACTGGCTGGTGGACTCTGCTTCTCGTGGCTATATCATTCTGCTCTGCTCTCTCTGAATCGCATTCTCCAAAATGTTTCCGCTTCCATAGGACTCCAGAAACTTATCAAGACCCACCCAAATGGGTGGAGACATGTCGTCACATAATCCAGTTCAACAACCACTCTTGATTAAATCACATCTATAGGGAGATGATCTGATTACAGTTTTAAACATACAGTATTGAATAGGGATTATTCTGCCTTTACAAAATGGGATTAGGATTGAAACATGGCTTTTCTAGAGGACATACATCCTCTCAAACCAGCACACATGGTTTCTTGCCAGGTTCATTATTTTTTAAAATAAATGTATATTTTAAAATACATACATTTTAGATAACATTGAACATTTCTCAAATAATAATTGTGGAAAATGGTTTGCCATTCACTAAAAGTGTTTCATTAATTAAAGCAACAGTTGTGTCAAGAATGATTCTTTATTCTTGCATAACTTTCAGATTGATGCATGGGTGGAGAAGGGGAAACAAACCCTCTCATCTCTTACAAAAGAGCAGCACTTTATTTGATGCTGACTAAAGTCCAAAAAATTAAAAACAAGCATCAAAAATAGCTAGAGAGGGATGTTCAGTATGTGATTTAAAAGAAAAGCAAAAAAAAAAAAAAAAAAGACGTGGATGTGGGAAGATCTTCCCTAGCCAATAGCCTGCCAGATATTTCCTCCCCAGCTGTACAACAGAAAATAAATAAAATAGAAAATAAAGCAATGATGACTCAAAGCCCTAAAGCATTTAACAATTTTTAAAAATCAAAAGATAAAGGTTTCAAAAATTCACCAAGAAGATAGAGCAAGACTTGTAGCAGGCTTAGTCTGAAAAGCAAATGGTGTAAAAACTAAGGCTATGGGAGCAAATGAGAGAGAGAGAGAGAAAATGCCATTTACATCTCAAACCATTATATTTTGGCAAAAGAGTGTCAATACAAAAATAATTAAGCTACTTTTAGATCTCCTACCTTAATACATAGTCACAACCACCTTTTTTTTCCTCCAGTGTTCTGGCCACACCTGAAAAATTTGCAAAGAATTATATGAAAAACAGAATAGGTCTTTATTAAGAAGTGCTAATTTAAGTTTTTGCTGTCTCCGATGTTGTCATAAGTCGTGACGGTGAATACCTCTGGGAAATCATGGTGACAAATAGACACTCTACTTCAAAGTTATAATTGTGAAGTCAGTTAGGAAATCTCTGAGCCTTTTTGGTATCTTCATTTTACAGATGAGGAAACACAGTTTCTTACTCAGGGTCAACCAAAGAGTAGGGAAGGAGAACAAACACGTGAAATGAGCCATGCGCTTCCTCCACGATGCTTTGCTTTATTTATACTTGATATATAGTATCATATTTAGATTGTCATGTAATTTAACTGTTAAATTGTCTTAATTTTCACCTTCCATTTTATTTCTATGTTCATCCACTTATCTGGGAAGGGTAAAACAAAAATAGTTCAGAGATCCCATGAGCCAGAGTAAGTCCAGGGTTTTTTGGCTACCTCTGTTGGAAATCCCTTTAAACATCCCAACGAGCAGCTGCATCCTCTCAGAGCTCCTGCCTGTTGTCCACAATGCAATATCTCATCACTAATTTCTGAAACAACAGTTTTTACGTTCACTTATCCCAGGATGTTTTTAAGGGGTTTCACTATAGTCCCTTCATTTTATTGATTTCTCTGCCATCTATGGTTTTTATTTCATTGTGGATTTTGTGTGTGTTTGGGGGGAGGGTGTTTTATGAGGATGCCTTATAAACCAACTCTACTTGAATATCATGTTTTCAAAATGGTAACTCACTTGTACTTAAAAGATAGGAAGTCAGAAAGTCAGTTATTTCTAGGATTTGGGGGGATCACAAACATTGATCTCAGAATAATGCATATTCAGGTTACAATGTTAAAAGGGTAAATGAAAAATTTCCTTGGCAAGTGAGGGTAACCCATAAGTAATATTTTGGAATGGGGTAACTGAAGTTTCATACCTCCTTTTTTTTCATTTTTTGTATGCTGTATGGCGGGGTCACATTTCATTCTTTTTCCATGTGAGTATCCCATTATTGCAGCACCATTTGTTGAATTTTTGTTTGATTGCTTGCTTGGGGAAATGCATGCGCCAGGAATCAAACCCGGGTCTCCCGCATGGCAGGTGAGAATTCTACCACTGAACTACCCTTACACCCCACACACTTCCTTTTTGTCAGTCATTATAAAAGTGTCCATTGGATAAAAATTCTCTAATAGTAATAATAATAACTATTGATTATGTATTTTGAGCCAGTACCTGTACTAAACCTTATGCATATCATTTCACCTAAAACAACAATAACTCCATGAGGAAGGAATTATTATACCATTTTTTTAAATAAGCATACTGTGGCTTAGAAAACTTAGATTATCCAAGTTCATACAGAAATGGCAGAGGCAGGATTCAAACCCAGGCCATCTGACAACAGAGTGGATAAAAGATCTTTTAAGTGAAAAAATAAAGAGTTCCTATAATGCCACCATATTCAAGCAACATGGTGGTAAAGTGCTATATTTTTGCCTCTTTATATTTATGATTCACAGATAACTTTGCCTTTGTAAAGTTGAAGCAAAAATATATGTCAGCTTAAACCACAATCTAATGTTTTTAGTAAATGGTGTCCTGTATCTATCACAACATTACAGAGCTTGGCAGAATAGCACAGGGACCTCATGACTGTTACAAAAAGAGAGTTGGGGGCAGGCCACGGTGGCTCGGCAGGCAGAGTTCTCGCCTACCACACTGGAGACCCCGTTTCAATTCCTGGTGCCTGCCCATGAGAAAAAAAGAAGTGGGGGGAGGGGAGTTGGCCTCAAGAACAGGATAACTCCAGTTACCAGAACCCAAGATCAGAGAAAAACAAACAGTAAGATTAACTTAACATGGACATACCAGAGCTCTTTTTTATCTTTAAATCCCTCATATTTAAGAGGTCAGTCCCAGGCAGGGGCATAGATCTGCACGTTCGCGTGGTAAGGAACGGAGGCTTGCAGGCAGGAGCCTTCGAGGTCCATGGTATAGAAAAGATTCCACAGCCAGAACTCAAGACTAAGATAGCCAAAAGTTTGTTAGGTTTCACCACTTGCTTCAACATATGGTTTCTTGAATGGCAACCTGCCAGGCTCCCAAACGTTTCTCTCCCTCTTCAATTATCAACACTTCAAATCATTCACCATATTAGATAGATTATTCTTCCCACTTTCTTAATTCTAACTGTTCATTATTTCCTCCGGGACTACTACAATGGTCTTATGGCATTCCCAGCAAATTCCTTCCTACTGATTTGTATATGTAACTTTACATATACAAGATATATGTTTCTCATTGGAATATGCTTTCCTCTCTCTGCCACTTCGGAAGCCTTCTCTTCATTCTCTGAACAAAGCTTATATATAAGCCGTAAGAAACAGTTCCTCTTTTCTGCTTCCAGAAGACACATTCTCTATACATTGATGACACATTTATAACTTTTATATGCAATTGTTTATTTATTAGTCTGCCTCATTGGAATGTTATTCTCTTGAGGGCAGAGATTTTATCTCCATATTTTAGATTCATGTTTATATATCTAGTATCTTGCACATTGTCTGGCATATAGCTAATAAATGTTAGCTGAAAGCTTTTAGTATAATTTGTCACAAACTTTAATAATCAACATTTTACTCCATGTTCAACCAATCATGCAATGTCTCAAGACTTTTGCCACAAGCATTAGTCTATCGTAGAAACAGTGGAATTATTTCAAGTTATGTCCTTACTTTCAGTGAGAAGACTGCAAAATCCAAATCATATAAGGTCCTCAGAGTAAATGGGATGCTGTTTTGATCTCTACATTAATCAGGATACAGGTATTTCTCCCAGTGAAGTGCATGATAACAGAACGATTAGTAGTAGCTTCTCTAGAATCACTCGGATGTGAATTTCCATCAGAACCCTCTCAGGCCAATCAACCATCAAGTTTAAAGAGTGATAGCTCTTTTTATTTTCTAGTCAAAATTTCTCAGCTGGAATTATCTTGGATTTCTACATGTTCTAGTAGAACACAGAAGGTGCTAAAATGAATGAAATTGCTTATTTTTTAAAAGTAGCTGAGTTAGAATGAGTGGGCGTTAATATGTTAGGCCACAAGAATAAAATACTGTGGCTTTGTTCATTTTAAGGTTTAAATTCTGATGAATCTTGCTTTCAATTTCATTAATTTCGCAAAATCCAAAATGAACAAAGCTTTTCTGGTGAAAACAAGCCTCTTTCCATGGCCATCTATCAACCATATGCACCACTGTCCTGGGGCAATCACTGATACCAATTAATCATGTAGCAATTTCAAGATATCGAATTCATTTTCAAGTATATGTATGAATCTATAAGCATATATGTGTATATATTTTGGAAACAAGCTCCAAACATATAAAAACGAAAAACTGCTGGTTCAACATAGACATATGTATATATACACATTTTAAAAACATATGTTTAAGTATTTTAACAAATATTAGCAAGCTGTACCAATTGGTCAGAAGTGTTTTTGTTTTTCATATCTTGTCTCCTTATCAGTTCTTTTAAAGGGCTGCAAAGAATTCCTTTATATGGATGTACCATAATTTATAGAAATAGGCAGGCCCTCATTAATAGACATATAAACAGTTTCCAATCCTTGCAACAAACACCCTTATGGGTTTATTATTTAACAAATGATTTGGAGAATAAATTCCTAGATGTGTAATTGTTGAGCCATAGACACTGATTTTTTTAGGTATCACCAAATCGCCCTCATTGAGGCTGTATTAATTTATACCCTCAGCGAAAACATATGCGAATATCTGTACTTCCAATATTCTACCAAGAGTGTTTATACGACATTTTTGGCTGTGTCAACTTAGATGGAAAAATAAATTTAGTTTCCTTTTACACTTCATTATGAATGAAATAAAACATCTTTTCATATGTTTAAGAATCTTTTGTGTTTCATTCTGTGAACTATAAATTTATATATTTTGGCTATTTTTCTCTTAAGGGTTAGGTCTTATGTTGATATGTAGAAGATCTTTATTATAAAAATTGTCTTTTTTTTATTATTATTATTATTTTGCATGGGCAGGCACCAGGAAATGAACCCAGGTCTTTGGCATGGCAGACAAGAACTCTGCCTGCTGAGCTACCATGGCCTGCCCCAAATTGTGATTTTTTGATCTTACATATATTTTCACCTAGATTTAATTTTTTATATTGTTATGAATTTGTTTTAACTGTGGAATGTTTTTAAATTTTTCATTAAGACTTTCTTTGAAAGCATCTAGAGTGTGTATATACTTAGAATGTCAGCTTATACTAATATTATAATTAAAACTATACCATATTTTCTCTTTTTAATTTTGAGTCTTTAATCTATCTACAAATAATTTTTGATGCACATAGATGCTTGTTGATCAACAGCTATGTTGATTCTCTTCTTTTTGCTTCTATTCTGGACATAACTTTTTTCCTAAATTTTGTCAGCTCATATTTCAATTATTCCTAATTAAATAATAAAGAAGAGAGGGAAGCCACCATCTCCTGGCTTCCCTCTGTTCTTTATTCCTTTCTGTTAGCTCTTGATTTCATTAATACATCAATTCCTAGAGCATTTTTATAATGATTATCACCTTCTGAGTGACAATGTTTCTCTAATGATATTCTATCCTTTGTTTCTCCTGCTCACTTTCTTTTTTTGTGGTAACTTTACATAGATATGGCGCCAACACATTTTTGAAAAAGCTAAGTTCTTCTCAGATTGGCTATTTGAAGGAGATACGTGTGGGAAGGAGTCTAGAAAGAGTTCCAGCCTAGCAGAAATTCAAGATTAATTTTGACAATTGTTATAGCACAGAGTTGTCTTTTAGTTGCTGTTTTGCCTTAATTCCTTAGGCAACAGAGATCTACAGTCTGGAGACACACATCGTTCAGAATCTTTAGGTATAAGTGACTCCCCAGCAGAATGGCTCTGGCACAGATGGCATATCTATGTCCTTTCACCCTTAGCCCAGGCTCCCTGATATTTCCAGGACCAAACGGAGTACAGAGAAAATCACCCAACAGCCATGGCATTACATTCCCCTCACTCCACCCAAGACATGGTGATTTAGCCCATCGAGGTGGCCCTTTATTTTGGAGAATGGGGGTTTGTTGGTTTTCTCCTAAGAACTGCAAACTGCGGGTATACTCTCAGGATTCTTCCCCACAGCCTTGTTGACTTACATTCGAAAAACATTTTTTTCATACAAAATATTTCAGGGTTATCGATGATTTGAGTGAGGTGTATGGGTGGAGGTCACAGATTCAGGTTTGGGCTCTAGGGAAGTTTGTACCCCAGGAGCGGAAAGCTGCTTATTAACTAAGACAAAGGTCAGTTTTAAGGCAAGTGGCTTAACTCAAGTAAGATGGATGTTGAGGCAGCACACAAAAAATTTTTGATAGCTGTAACATTATCTTTCAGAAATCTAGAAATTGATAACCCTGAAATGGTAGCCATTAGAGAACAATTCAACTGCAGTATAGATATGGAAGCCTACAGGAAAGAGTTAGAATTTGAACCAACATTTAAAAGACTGACTAGAAGACACAGGTAAAAAAAGACACAAAAATCAATAATGAGCTAATGTCTGCAGATGAAACTTAGTAAGCCCTTTCTAACTCTGTTTGCTGAGAGAACCCAGAAACATTAGCACATCTACATCCCTGACCTTGGTTTCTAATTCCAGTCCCCATAAAAGGAAGCAGGGATCCTTGGAGAGATTCCTGATTCTAGGGATGGGCAGCGAATATGCAAGGAAACCCGGAGCATCCTATAGTGGCAGAAAATAAGGAAGTGTTCATAAAACAGAAGGATGAGGGCATATCAGAGGGGCCCAGGAGCTAACCTGAAACAGCTCTCAATGGCCAAAACTGGAGCAATAAAGTAAATAACATAGTATCAGGTTATAACCCAAAGCATAAGATAAATAGTCATGAGTCCAGGCTTATAAAAATAATGGGTTGAATTTAAAAAGTAGTGGATGGAAAAAGACAAGTCTCTCATATAGGAGAATTCCAAGTAATTTATGTAGATACACCCCATCAAGGTTGTGGAGCTTAACTTCAGGCCATGAATGTGCTTTTGCTAGTGACTCATTTCCAAAGAGTAGAGTCTATAAAGAAGAAGAAAGGGAATTTCACAATGGAGAAATCTGGCAACTGTGGCCAGTTGACCAAAGTTGACACCACCAGTGATGTCATATGGATAGCACGTACCCTTGATATGATGGGTGAGAATGACACTGCACCTTTGTGATCTTCTACCCCAGAGCCCATAACTCCTGTCTTGCCAGGACAAAAACACATCAAACAAATTCCAATAAAGGAACAGTCTATCCTGGATAGAATCCTAGAATACAAAAAAAGAAAAAATCAGGTAAAATGAGAGAAATCCAAGGAAAAAACAATAAAATGTGATCAGTGTACAAGGGAGAAATGCTCCTAATTGATGTGGATGATATAGTAAGAACCACTGCTAGATTAAGCAGGATTCAGTCAGATTAAAGTCAACCTTGAGATATGGGAAGAACTATCTAGGTTTCTGGTTCAGTTTAACTTAGTTTTATATTTATGTTCAAAGTAGGTCAATATAAATTCATAAATCAATCTTTTATCTCAATGACATACAGTTAGTTATTTCTGAATACTGTAAAACTATGAAGAGAATGTATCCTACTGGCAATATAAGAAGTAAGGCAGCCAGTTTCGTGAAAGCTAGGAGAACACACAAGATTCCTGGGTCAGAGACAAAAGACATTTTATTACTCATACAACATTACCATAGTATCATAAGTTTTATACCAGTTCCATAGCAACAATTCCTAAGGGACAACATGCAGAAGACTAAGTAGTATCTACACACACAGTGGGCTGTATTGCAAGAGAAGAATCCTAAGCTTTCTGAACCCAAATTTGATAATAATCAGTAAGAGGAAAACAGTGTTAACTTCATTACATTACACAATAAGCCTGACTTTCCTTTTCACTGAAGGGAAACACACAATCTCTACCTTCTAAAGCTTTTTCCTAACCATATAACTTTGAAAAGATAATCCAGAATGAAAGAAAGGGTCTTGTTCACAAAATGTGTAGGAATATGAGAGAACATGGAGAGTTGTCTTCCAACAAGTACTTGGCAGATTTAATTTTATAAAAAGTTATTTTACTTTATGATGAAATACCATCAAAACAGAACTGTAGGGCGGTATAATGGTGGCTCAGTGGTAGCCATGCTGGAGACCCAGGCTCAATTCCAGATCCCTGCCCATGCAAAAAAATAAAAATAAATAAAACTGTAAAATATTTGAATGCATATTCAGGCTGCAGGCTTTTTGGTTAAGTGGTCAAAACTGATAAAGCTTGAAAAAAAAGCATAGGTCACTTGGCATATTTGGTAAGGTTTTTTCTTTGTTATCAAGTCCATCAAACATTCAGTAAATTCAACAAAACAAGAGAACAATATAGAAACATTTGTAGATGAAATCACCCAAAGAGTCAATGGGGAAGCCTCACGTGTAAGAGATACTGCCTTGTTCTCTGAAGAAGAGACCTTTGGAATCATGGATACAAGAGTTGGGGACTGAAAGACAGAAATACCAAATTCAGAAATGGTCCTAAAATTATGAAAGCTTTTTCCCTATAAAAATAATTAAATTTTGCTATTTTAAATTTCCAACAGAATAGGAAGTATATTGCATATTTTCAGTAGCAGTAAAGAATTAATATATATGACTAGATAAATTAATGTTCCAAGGCCTAAATCAAAGTGTTTTTTTTATAAAAAAGTATTAGTTTTTTGTATCCAGTCCTGTTGCACAGTCTGCATCCCTTCAGCTCCAATTACCCAATATTACCCAAGTTGTTTATTTTCAGTGTTATCTACATCTCTTAAATGCAATTAAACTATTTTGCAATGGGGTGGATGAGAAGAGAATCAACTAAGTGAGCAAGTGTTGGGCTTTGTTTTCCACATGCCCGAAGAGTTGCTAAGTTTTTTTTTTAACTTAAATAAAAGTGGGTCTTTCAATGTGGAGCCTAATTAGCAAGTGGCAAAGTTGCCTTGCCAAGCAGTTTTAAAGGTCTAGTTCATTAATAATATAAGAAGAATCTACATTAAACTAGAAGGCACTGCTACTTTACATATATGATATTAAAATTTGGGGGGTTATAATTTTAATTCAATATTTATAATGTCACAGTCTTTAAGACTTAACTTACCAAATTGCAATCTGAAACTTCTTCTCACAGTTATCCTGTAAGTGTTCTTAACAAGGTTCAAGTGTGTGTGTGTTTTATTCCATAATTTCCTTTTTAAATAAGATTAGGCTTTTAGAAAGGCACAGCAGTAGACTCTTTCCTGGTTTTAATTTTTCTGCAGTGGCATTAAATATTTATGCCATAGTTATTTAATACTTGTTATATTATACACATCATATTTGAGAGTGGCATACTAATATAACTATGTCACCACCCTGCGCTGGGTGAAATTTGTAATCTAGTGAGGAATACAGATAGGCAAATAATATTTTCCTCAATTTTCCCAGATTGCTCTAAATGCCTGTGAAACCCATTTTTAACCAGTGGATTTTAGTCTTTTAGGGCTAAATGGGTCCTTCAAAATCATTGTCTGACTCCTTCAGTCTATAAACAAAGAAAATGAGAGCCAAACAGATTGTCCTTTGTCCAATTGCCCTCATTGCCCCAGAACTAGAAACAATATCTCCAACTTCAAGTCTAGAGCTTTATCTGTCGGCAAAATTCAGAATCACGCTGATTATGGTAGATCACCAAACCTTGAAATCTCTTTGTAAGTAGCAAAGGTACCGCCTTAGCATGATTTTCTTACAAAAAAAAACCCCTCAGTATTATAAAGTAATTTTGATTTATTAATAGAATTTTATTTGGAGTTAATTATTTCTTACATTTAGAAATTGCTTCTAAACTAAAATAATTTTGAATTAATTTATACTGTACAGCTTTAAACTTAGCTATACAGATTAATAGTTTATTCTCTGTCATGCAAACCCCCTCCAAAAATATAAAGAATAAGAAGACATATATTTGGAAATGATTTCAGGCATTTAAATGAGGGATAAAAAAGTAGAGTGTTCACATTTGTATCAGGAATCATAAAAGTATTTAACTGAAGGCATATAAGTTAAGAATACACTGCTTGCCCAAAAGATACCCAAGCTTTAAAAATAGAGTTGGGAGGTTATCCTGATGGTTATTCTTATGCATTAAATAGATATCACCTTTTTAGTTAAGGTGTAACAGAGAGACTGGAGGGAAATGCCTGAAAATGTAGAGCTGTGTTCCAGTAGCCGTGTTTCTTGAAGATTATCATATAATGACATAACTTTCACAATGTGACTGTGTGATTGTGAAAACCTTGTGTCTGATGCTTCTTTTATCTACCTTATGGACAGATGAGTCAAACGTATGGATTAAAAATAAATAAATAATAGAGGGAACAAATGTTAAAATAAATTTAGTAGATTGAAATGCTAGTGATCAATGAAAGGGAAGGGTAAAGGGTATGGTATGTATGAATTTTTTTCTGTTTTCTTTTTATTTCTTTTTCTGAATTGATGCAAATGTTCTAAGAAATGATCATGATGATGAATATATAACTATGTGATAAAAAAAGAATGTTCCTATTGTATGTTGATTGGTTTATTAATAAAATTATATATATATAAAAAAAGTATTGGCAACCCCCCCCCTGGAAGGACTGGGAGAAAAATGTCAAAATATTAAACTTCCCCACCTGGGAAATTTCTGATATTCTCACAAGCATTAGGGACTACCAATTTAATAGGTTGAGCCTTTGAACTTGGGTTTTGCCATTATGAAATTTATTTCTGCAAAGGAGAAGCTAAGCCTACTGATAATCATGCCTGAGTCATCCCCAGAGAACCTTTCTTGTTGCTAAGATGTGGCCTCTCTCTCAAAGCCAACTCAGCAGGTGAACTCACTGCCCTCCCCACTATGTGGGACATGACTCCCAGGGGTATAAATCTCCCTGGCAATGTGGGACATGATTCACAGGGATGAGTAGGGACCTAGCATTGCGGGATTGGGAAAGCTTTCTTGACCAAGAGGGGCAAGAGAAATGTACCAAAATAAGGTTTCAGTGTGTTCTAGTTTGCTAGCCGCTGGAATGCAATATACCAGAAATGGAATGGCTTTTAAAAGGGAGAATTTAATGAGTTGCTAATTTACAGTTCTAAGGCCGAGAAAATGTCCACTTAAAACAAGTCTATAGAAATGTCCAATCAAAGGCATCCAGGGAAAGATACCTTGGTTCAAGAAGGCCGATGAAGTTCAGGGTTTCTCTCTCATCTGGAAAGGCACATGGTGAACACAGTCGGGGTTCCTCTCTCATCTGGAAGGGCAC